>VMDO01001058.1:16059-129159 GCA_007922755.1 Pedetes capensis
CACTATTGTCAGTGCTTCTCTGCTGTTCATAGGGTTTTCAATGGCAGATTGATTTTTTTGGGAGGGGGTTGCCAGGTCCTTCTCCCAAGCCTACAGCTTCTGGTGTTCCCAGGCGGTCTCCCATCCAGGTACTAACCAGGCCCGACCCTGCTTAGCTTCCGAGATCTGACGGGATCGGATGCCACAGGGCTACAGCTGCTCCTTCACTTAGAAAGTGCTTTCTCCAGATCGCCTGCAAGGCTTGCTCCGTCTCTATTCAGATGTTAGGTGCTGCCCTTACTCACCGTCTTAGAATCATAGATGACCAATAACCCTACCCTCCTCTGTTCAACCTACTAGGGGTGGAACCTAGGGCCTCACAGATGCTTTCCAAGTGCTCTACCACTGAGCCACTCTCTTACTCCACCCACCCCCCAAGTTTTTACATTTTGTTTTGAGACAGGGTCTTGCTAAATTTTGTAAGCTGCCTCTGGTCTTGAACTTGCCTCCGCCTCCTAAATCTCTGGGATTACAGACATGAGCCAACATGCCTGGCCTCGTCTATATTTCTTCACCTGCTGTAATTTTCTCTGTATTCCTTACAAATGCTGAATGTTTGTATGATTATTGTCCTTCTTATTATAATGTAAGCTCTATGAATACAGATGCCTGCAGCCGTAGCCTTGTGGCATCCGATCCCGTCAGATCTCCGAAGCTAAGCAGGGTCAGGCCTGGTTAGTACTTGGATGGGAGACCGCCTGGGAACACCAGGTGCTGTAGGCTTGGGAGAAGGACCCAGCAACCCACTCCCAAAAAATAAATCTGCCATTGAAAACCCTATGAACAGCAGAGAAGCAATGACAATGGTGTTTCACCTGTTGTACGCAGGGTCGTTATGAGTCGGATACCGACTTGACGGCCCCTAACAACAACAATGAATACAGATACTTCCTCACTTCTGGTTGTTGTTAGCTGCTGTCGAGTTGGGTCTGACTCATAGACTGTCATAGGGTTTCAGTGGCTGATTGTTTGGGGATTGCTTATAGGAGTGGACTGCCGCATCCTTCTCCCATTTTTGCAGTGCTGGGGATCAAACCTGGGTTCTCAGAGGGTGCAGAGGAGGTGCTCTACCAACTGAGCTAAACCCCACCCCTTCTTTCTGGTTACTGCTTTCTCCTTGGGGCTTGGCATAGTAAATCCTCAGTGAATGTTCAATAAATCAAATTGTCAGTCCTTGTACAAATTAAATGACTTCTTTTTCGTTGAGAACACCTGCATTTTCCTGCTTCTTTGTCATTTATTGGATATTAATATGAATTTTCTTCATTCTTTTTTGTTTTCTTTGGTGTTTTCTTGAATTTTTTTTTACTCCAAGTAATTTCCTTGTCTTTTTCTTCTTCTCCATGGAAAAACAGAACAGAAGAGAAAGTGAGATTATTGGTAGCGTTTTTCAGGCTATCCTAAGTGGGCCCTTGCAGTTGGACCATTTCCCCTGTATTGCCTACCTTCTAAAGAGAAAAAAAAAGAGTTGGTAGAACAGCTGGATTACATCTTCTTGAGTGATCTTGAAGAAGTGGTAGTTTTGGAGGAAGAATGTATTTTATTTATACTAGTCCATGGACGAGTAGGTGTCTACTCTTTGTAGACTGGTTCCTTTTACTCCTCAGTTTGTAAAAGCATTTGCAGTTTTCATAAAAGAAAAGTCTTTCTCAAATGCTCCAAAAGCCGAGTATCTTTAGCTCTGTTATTACTGTGTGATATGCAACTGTTCATTTTTTATTGGTGGCTGAATTTTATTTCAGGGAATTGATGATGTTTATCATCTTACAGTCCCTCAAAGCTGAATGTTTTACATACTGTTGCTTTGTGAATAATCATGAGTGCAACCATTGGTTAACATACAAACTTCAGGTTTTAAATTTTTGCCAGTATATTCAGAGCTCTTCAGTAAACAGCTACAAACTTTCCTCTACCTGACCCCCTTCCGTGGTATATCCTGTTCTGGCTGACGTGTGTGGAAATTCTCTGGCATGAGCCACATACTCTTAGTCATTGAAGATAACTAATGCACTACTGAGATTTCTGGGAAATATATGAATGTGGTTTGTTGAAATTGCTAATTTTATAGATCAGAAGGGTTAAAAATTAACAGTTCCATAAAGATAAGCCTAAAATCTTTTGAACTGTTGCTTAAACCTATCATTTTATTGTTAATTAGTAGACTGAAAACTACATTTCAAATATTATGCTATATAAAGCTTTAGGTAATTTGGATGTCACTTTTATGATAGATTTTATTGTATAGCTCTTCAAATTTTTTTAAACCTATGGAATATTCAAGGAGAAAACTATATAAATCATGAAGTAGTAGAATAATGGTTCTTGACTGGAGTAACATATTGTTGTTGTTAAGGTGCGGTTAAGTCCGACTCATAGTGACCCTCATGGGGTTTTCAATGGCTGACTGTTTCAGAATTGTTTTTGGGTGGGGACTGCCACATCTTTCTCCCATTTTTGCCATGCTTGGGATCAAAACCAGGTCCTCAGAAAGTGCAGAGCAGCACTTGACCAACTAGCTAAAATCTTGCTATTTCTTTAATAAGAATTTTGCTAACTAAGCATCTTATTTGTGGTTCTTTCTTTCCTTCCTCCCTCTATTTATACTCTGATATCTTCCAGAATATATCGTATATTTTTATAATGTATAAATACTGCATACAGATTTTTAGTTAGTCTAACATGTGGAAAATTCAGTTGTAGAACAGTATCCTTTTCTAGCAGAACTAAAGAATAATTTACTTTAATAAATTACCTATAAAGGTAATAGTATACTGTTATTAGATTTACTTAGGAACCTTTATATGAAATGCATGATAGAATTATAAGAAATAATAACCAAAGAACTTCTGAGTAAATATAATAATTTTTCTGTACTAGAGCTTGGACCCAGGGTATTCCACCACTGATCTACCCCCCAAACCCCCTTTTTTATTTTTTACTCTGAGACAGGGTCTTGCTAAGTTGATAGGCTGCCTCTGGCCTTGAACTCACAATCCTCCTGCTTCAGCCTCCCAAGTTACTGGGATTACAGGCATGTGCCACCACACCTGGCAATAGAATTATTTTAAGTGATTAGAGTAAATGGGAGCAAGATGAAGGAAAGGACGAATCTCAGTTATAGAAATGTATAAATTTCAGAACATTTGAAAGCTTTGCTACTATGTAAATGTGTGAATTTTAGGTCGATTAACCAGTTGTTCCCTAGCAGAGGAATTGTAATACTTGTTTGAATTGTTGTTGTTATTAGGTGCCGTTGAGTCGGTATCCGACTCATAGCCACCCTCATAGGGTTTTCAATGGCTGTTTCAGGATTGCCTTGGGAGTGGATTGCCAGGTTCTTCTCCCATTTTTGCGGTGCTGGGAATTGAATTCGGGACCTCAGAGACTGAAGTGCAGTGCTCTACCAACTGAGCTAAGTCCCAGCCCACTTGTGTGAATGGTGCTTGCTAATAATTTTTCCAAATTGTTTTGAACATTGCCTCCGAGTTTTTTCCACTGTTATTTTGTTCTCTCTGAGAAGATACTTTCTAGAAGTGAACTTCAAAGCACTTCTTTGGCTGCAGAAGAGCTAGTTTCATGATCATTTTCATTAACCATGTTTGCTTTTTTATTCTAGTTCTCTCACCCTTTTGTGTCCAGAAAAAACAGACTTGAACAGGAGTAATACTGTAGCTTACTCATGCCTATTTTATGGTTGGCAAATTATCCAGGGACTTAAATGTACCCGCCGCCTCTTTTGATTCCTTTTCTGGAGTTTAGTATGTCCTCATTAGGGGTGGTAGATAGCTCATTGGAGGACACATTCTTGGGCCCAGTCTATGGAGTCCAGACATTAGGAAACATAACTTTATTACCACTGTTACAGCTTGAGAATTTTTGTAATTTTGAAGCTTTTTTTTTAAAGTAAACTTACTAGCCTTGTTATCAAGTATGACACAGGCTAGTAATGCTGAAAAGAATTGTAAGAGAACTTTAGGCAACATTCAGAGACTGACTTGGGGGGGGTTAAGTAATTGATGCTTTTTCATGGAGACTTATCTAAACTCATGATATACAAAGTTATAAAAACTTATTTTTTCCTTAGAACTATATAGTGATGAGTTTTTCTAGAGAACTGTAACATTGTGACGTGCCTTTTGAATAAATAGAGAAAGTTGTTCTGTGGTGTCTTTTTAGCATTAAGAATATTTTGTTGCATCAAAATTCTTTTGAAAATATTCAGAAAGATAACAATAAATTGAATTTCTTTGTAACATACTTATCTCTGAAGGATCATGTTGTTGTTGTTGTTGTTGTTAGGTGCCGTCAAGTCGGTATCTGACTCATAGCGACCCTCTGTACAACAGGGGAAACACTATTGTTAGTGCTTCTCTGCTGTTCATAGGGTTTTCAATGGCAGATTGATTTTTGGGAGGGGGTTGCCAGGTCCTTCTCCCAAGCCTACAGCATCTGGTGTTCCCAGGTGGTCTCCCATCCAGGTACTAACCAGGCCCGACCCTGCTTAGCTTCCGAGATCTGACGGGATCAGACGCCACAGGGCTACCGCTGCAGGTGAGGATCATGTTAGTGATGGTGTTATCCACCATAATATATTGTATATTAATACGTTTATCTTTTCTATGGTATTGGAATAATTACTATTAGATCCCCCCATTGTCTCTTGTTCCTTTGTTAGAAAGGGGACAGTACCTAAACTAGTTATCGTTTAAAAGCTTCTATAAACATGTCATTTCAGAGATTCCTTATATGTGTTTCCTTTGGTTAAACTAGGTTGGGTGTGTTGGCTTTTCTTGATAGCACAGCTTTTGTATTAAAACCCCATTTATCAAGCCGGGCGTAGTGGCGCAAGCCTGTAATCCCAGTGACTTGGGAGGCGGAGGCAGGAGGATCCAAGTTCGAGACCAGAGGTTGTCTGCGTAGCTTAGCGAGACCCTGTCTCAAAAAGTAAAAAAAATGGGCTGGGGTTGCAGCTCAGTGGTCCAGCACTTGCAGAGCATGCAGGCGCGAGGCCCTGGGTTCAACCCCCAGTACCACAAAAAAAGAAAAAAACAAAACAAAACAGAAAACAACCTCATTTATCCATTTGATATATGTATGCAGTGAAAAGTGGCAACAAGTCACCAGATTTCCTCTAAGACTTTTTTTCAGATGCCTTTGATTGAGAGTTGTTCCCACGGGCTTATTGTAGAGAGTTTCCTGTCCTTTGAAGGAAAGGGTATTCTTGGGCCACGCTGGTGGTTGTGTAGATGTAGGTTGATTGTGCTTCAGTGTCCTTTGTGAATTTGTTCTGTGATGCTATTGTTGATTTTCTATAGCAATTTGAGATTCAACTTTATTCTTCTTAAGTATGAACTACTCATTTTGATTGGTACTTTGCCTTTCTTGACAGCATAAATGTGTTAAAATCTCCTTTATTTAGTTGGTCTGTGTGTGTGTATGTGTGTGTATGCTCTTTGGCTATTATGCGTTATCAAGGTATGAGTACCTTTAACATTAACTAACCTGTATCATACATATAATTATATCATTACATTTATGTTAATATTATGTTATTAACATAATGTTTATGTTAATATTAACCTATATCACAAATATAATTATATGGTATTTATAGTTATATAATTATATTTATGATATAGGTTAGTTAATATTAGCATATCGTTCTACCTGATTATTAAGGTGCCAGGTGTTCTCCATTGTACATTATGAGAGGTGTCATGGATAAAGGAGTTTGTGGGTTCACTGGAAGGAAGAGGTCTTTGGAGAAAACTGGCTGGTGGACATAGCGTAGGGACACTTTGGAAAGGGGAATTAAAAAAACATTACCATGAAAAGGAAGAAAAGTCCACTTTCTTCTTCTTAGGAGAAAAGAGCAATGGTAACAATAGCTGCAAAATGGAACGTAGTACAGATGGTCGCATGCACACTGAAAATACAGGACTGCAAGGGAAAAGGGAGAGCCAGCCACTGCACTGGTTCAGATTTGGTACTTTCCACTGTTTGCCTTTCAGACCTATAGGATTTGTACTTTCTCCCAGGGTTTGCTTTCAAGTGAGCAGCTTCCTTCTGCGGGGGAGCTTTAGGAGGAGGTGTGGGAGAGGACTGAAGTCAGTAAATTCATTGGAGTGCTGGGATTCAGGGGCTTCTGAGCCTTGGCATCACAGTTCTGGGATAGAGAGTCTTTGTTGCACGAGAGGTAAAGGAGCATGTAAAGCCTGGGATCACTCAGAAGCTCCTAGGGGCTTACATGTCTACTTTATTAGTATTTTTTCTATTGCTATATGAGAGATTATCACAAACCAGGCATGCCTGTAACCCCAGCAACGAGGGAGACTCAGGTGGGAGGATCATGAGTTTGAGGCCAGAGGCAGCCTGTATAACTTAGCAAGACCTTGTATCAATATAAAAAATAAGGCACTGGGCGCGGTGACGCATGCCTGTAATCCCAGCAGCTCTGGAGGCGGAGGCGGGAGGATCACAAATTTGAGACCAGAGGCAGTCTGCGTAACTTAGTGAGACCCTGTCTCAAAAAGTAAAAAATGGGCTGGGGGGCGCAGCTCAGTGGTCCAGCACTTGGAAAAGCATGCAAGCGTGAGGCCCTGGGTTCAACTCCCAGTACCACAAGAAAAAAAAAAAAAAGATAAAAAAATAAGCGGGTGTTGTAGGGGGAGCTCAGTGGTGGAGCACTTGCCTAGCATGCACAAGGCCATGTGTTCAACCCCCAAGTACTACCAAATAAATAAATAAATAAATAAAAATAAATAAACCTAGGGGCTGAAAGGGCTGGGATTTAGCTCAGTTGGTAGAGCACTGCGCTGCAGTCTCTGAGATCCCAAGTTCAATTCCCAGCACTGCAAAAATGGGAGAAGGACCTGGTAATCCACTCCCAAGGCAATCCTGAAACAGTCAGCCGTTGAAAACCCTATGAGGGTCGCTGTGAGTCGGTATCCGACTCATAGCGACCCTCATAGGGTTTTCAATGGCTGACTGCTTCGGGATTGCCTCGGGAGTGGATTGCCAGGTCCTTCTCCCATCATAAAATAGTACATATCCTTTAATTAGTTTGTTGTTGTTGTTAGATATTTTTCACTTTGCCAAGTATCTTTATGATGAGTTTTGAGGTTTTTTTTACTGTTATCTTACAGGGAATTACTACTTAAAGAGTATGAAGATCCCCAAATCAAATACCCACTTGTCAAAAGGGTATTATTCATTTTTATTCTAATCAGTAAACATTGCTGTTTTGTGCAATATCTTTTCATTTTTCTAAGTTTTTAGCCTTTAATATTTTGATAAGGGAAAAGCTATTTCTCATTGTTCTTTTTTCATTTATAAATTTCATTCTTTGAATAGTTTTTTATGTTCATATTAGACATAGTAGGTTTCATGATAAAAATTCAATTTAATTCAAATACTGTGACTACACACTATGCAAATCACTGCTGCTTCTTGGTGTCAGTCCTTTTTCTACCGTGGCTGGGTGACTCACGTTCTTTTCAGTTCTGTAATTGTACGTTAAACAACTGTGCACTCCATTTTTTCTTTAATTAAAAATCGGCAGTACTTGTTCACATTCTGCTAATACCTGTCACTGTGAACTTCCCAGCATTTTGAAGGAAGATCCCACATGCAGAGAAGACAAAGGGGTTGAGGATTGTGGGGTCTTGACTATAGAAGTCACCAGCTTTATAGTGCAGTTTCTGAACACACTGTGTTACACTACTGCTAAGTCACTTCCCAGCCACCCAGTCAACATTAGCACTTTATCTGGATATGGGATCAAGACAATAAGCTATTAGAAAGATTCTTCCAAGATCTGCACCCCTGGAGGGGTGGTAGAATATGGAGGGGAGGGGCTAGGGAGCATAATACATAAAACATTGCCAGTTCTTACTTTTTACAAGTTTTCTATACCAAATTATTTTCTCCTGAAATGAGTAAATTGTTCCCTAGTGGTTTAATTGGCTCAGATTATAGGGAAAGAAATGGTTCCCTTGTTAGAGATCCCCTCTTTCTAAAGACTACATTAGCTTTACACTGTAAGGCTTATATTATTGGCTTATATTAAGCTTGTGGTAAGCTGTCAAGCTTAAATCTTGTTACATGAATTCTTGTCAAACAAATGGTGCTTCCCACCCCCATCCTTACGTCACTGGGTTTTAAACAAAAATTTAGGGCTTTAACTTTTATTCTTAGTGAAACGCACATTTGCTTTTGTTGGTCTTTGTAGCTTATTAAAATTTCTCTGAGTCCCATCATTCAGTGTTAGTGTCCTTTTCAGTTTTCTTCTGTCTATAAATTTGGTAAGCATGCATATTGTTTTTGTCTCCAATACAGATGTTGAGAAAGTTAGGAATAAAAGAGCCCTGTGATATGCTCCCTCCTTCCTGATGCACATTAATTTGCAGCGACACGCACTTAACATTCTTCAGTATTGAACCTGCTCCCAACTTACTGGATGAATGCGGAACCCCCATTTTAAAATCATATGCCCAGGGTATCCCACAAGACTCGATTATATGCCTTACTGTAGTCAAGGTGGAGTATGTGCTCTGCATTTGTCAGTTCTGTCATTGTAGCTGCCTTATTTAAACACACATGCAATAGAGATGAGTTAAGAGTTTCTACTTAATTTTTTTGATTTTATATTTATGTCTCTTATGCTGAAAACCTTAGTTTTAATGACACAACAGCTACTTGTTGGCTTTAGTCTTCCACTTTGCATAGTTTCAAAGTAGTGTTTCATTCTGTTGTACATAGGGTTGGTATGAGTCAGACCTGACTCAACGGCACCAAACAACTTCAACATGCCAGTATTACTGAAAATAGTTTGTATTATCTCTAGGGTATCTCCTACTAGGATTATATTACATTGTTTTACTGTCACTTGCAATAATTCCTCTCTGTGTGTTTTAAGCCATTAATTTATAATTAGGTTCATTTTATTTTATTTTGATTTTTTTGCGAATGTGCTTTTCTCCATTTTAATTTAATTTTACAAATATTTAAGACATTTTCATGGCTCCCAAATCTGAACTATAGAGCAAGGCACTATGAATAATCTTCCATCCTTCTCTCTTTCTTCCTCATAGGTAAACATTTAAATTAGTTTTTTGGTGTACCATCCAATTTTTAGAACAAAACAGTAATACAGTTTTTATGTTTACTCTTTCTAAAGGGAAGTCTGGTGAAGACTATTTCCTAGCAATAGATTGAAATTTTCCTCATTCTTTTTGTAGTTATAACTATCCGCTTGTGTGTGTAGATGCAGCATTACTGTATTCCGCTGTTCCCTCGTTGATGAAAATGCAGGTTGTTTTCACCCTTAATTTGCTAGAAATAGTCCTGCAGAGAGTAACCTGTGTGTGTGGCTTTGGGTACTTTCACCAATACGAGAAGAAAATGGTAAAAAGGGAAAGGCAGTGTTATTTTGATTTTTTTTTTTTTTTTGAGAAAGGACTGTGCTTGGCAGCATAGACTGCCCTCAAACTCACGGTCCTCCTGCGTCTGCTTCCCAAGTGCTGGGATTACAGGCGTGTACCACCATGCCAGAATACAGATTTTATATTCCTAAATCATCCTTGCACTCTTAGAACCAATTCAGTTTGGTTGTGATTTTTAATATAATAATGAATTTTGTTTGCTGTTTTATTCAGGATATTTTATGCGTATGTATTCTTGTCATGAACTGATGTTGAATTTTACCAAATAATTTGTCTCCATTATAGCAATCTAATGTTTTCCCCTTTAATTTTGATTATAATTAAGATTGAATGAAAATATATAGATTTTATATTCCTAAATCATCCGTGTACTCTTAGAATCAATTCAGTTTTGTTCTGATTTTTTTAATATAATAATGAATTTTGTTTGCTGTTTTATTCAGGATATTTTATGCATATGTGTATAATAAATGTAATTGGCCTATTCCTTTTCACCATCATGCTGTTATAAATTTTTCCCATTTAATTCTTTACTTTTTACTACAGTATAATTTACACACAGAGAAGTCACAAATCTTGTGTTCAGCTTAATGAGGTTATGTTTCTGTTTTCTTCTGTGTGACCAATATCCAGGTTTAAACATCCAACTTTATCTGAAATTTAGAAAGCTCCCTTGGCTGGCTCCTAGTCAATACTTTTTCTACCAGATGGTAACCATTCCTCCTATACATGAAATCCTACAAAATGTACTCTTTGTATTCTTTTATGTATATAGCAGAATCTCATGTGGTCTTTGTGTTTCTGTGATGGTTATTTATGTCTAGCAATGTTTCATGTTCTTATTGGTCACTGAGATATCCTCTTTAGTGATGTGCTCATTTAAGTCTTGCTGCTAAGGTTTTCTGTTTATCAGTAGTTTTCAGCCATCTAAATGATCAACACTGGTGTGGTTTGTGTTAATCAAACTTTGGATTTGTTTTCAGGATCAATATGCTTAAAATTTTATGATATTTAGGAACTTCACCATTAATTCCTCCCCCCACTTTTTTTTGTTCTTATTCTTATCCTTTTGAATACCCTGGGCATTACCCTCCCCTTATTTTATGTATGTATGTATGTATGTGTATATTTATTTATTTTTACTTTCAGCTACACATATGTTAAATTGTTTGATATTGTCTCACATTTCACTGAAACTTTTTCCTGTCTATTCCTCCCTTTGTTAAATTTTGGGATAGTTTCTGATCTTTTCTTTCCTACCATGTCTGTTGTTAGATGCTGTCGAGCTGGGTCTGACTCATAGTGACCTCTATAGGGTTTTCAATGGCTGATTGTTTTCAGGATTGTTTCAGGAGTGGGCTGCCATGTTCTTCTTCCATTTTTCACTGCTGGGATCAAACCGAGAGCCTCAGAAAGTGCAGAGCAGCACTTTACCAAGGGAACTAAACCCCAGGATCATGTCTAGTATATGATTAATAATAGTAGTTACTTTTTGTTACAGGTATTGTATTTTTCATCTGTATTAGTCCTACTTTTGGGCTGGGATTTAGCTCAGTTGGTAGAGTGCTGTGCTGCAGTCTCTGAGGTCCCGAGTTCAATTCCCAGCTTCGCAAAAACAGGAGAAGGACCTGGCAATCCACTCCCAAGACAATCCCGAAATGGTCAGCCATTGAAAACCCTATGAGGGTCGCTATGAGTCGGATACCAACTCAACGGCACCTAACTACCAACAGTCCTGCTTTTTTAAAAATAATTTTCTTCATTGATTTTTTCTGTTTTCTGTCCTTTAACCTATTGAATACAAAATGTGTGTTAATATTTTTTTTTCTGTTAGTTCCATTACTTTTGTTATTTCTGAGTCTGTTTTTAGTTAATGATTTTCCTCTTGGTTATGCTGTTTTGCTTAGATTTTGTAGAGACTAGGAATGGAAAACTATTTCAAGTTACTTCGCATGTACATGCTTTCATTCACTTCTTTTCTTTGGGGTTTCCCGTTAAAGCCCAGCCCTAAGTCCTCCGGTGGTGGCTTTGAAGTGTATCCTCCATTCCTCCTGCCCTGTGATACTTGATACTTCTTCCTTTTGGCATACAGTTCTTGCTGTGGCTGGAAGTCGTTTTCGCTTTCCATCACCATGACAACATACCTGAGAAAACGGCTTAAAGGAGTAAAGGTTTGTTTTGGCTCATGGTTGTAGGGGTTTCAGACCTTGGTCACTCGGGCCCATAGCTTCTGGGCATAATCATCATGGCGGGAAGCATGCGGTGGAGCAGAGTGGCTTACCGCGTGGTGGACAGAGGCGAAGGGAGCATGGTGGTGCCTGGAACAAAACAAACCTTCCAAGGCACTCATCCAGTGACCTCCTTTCCTTCCACCAGGCCCCAGCTGCTACCGTTTCTACAACCTCCCACTAGGTCATTCAGCTGCCATCCATGGATTAACCCTTTCCTTAACCCCTTGATGAGGTCAGAGCCCTCATGATGCACACCCTTTCCTAAAGCCCCACCTCTGGAAACTGCTGCAATGGGGACCATGCCTTCAACACGTGAGCCTGTGAGGGACATTTCAGATGTAAACCACAGGCTTTCAGGCCAACAGCTTGGGTGAACGTGGAGCTCAGCTTATGTCATTGCTTTCTCCGAAGGACCATGGCTTCTTGTGGCTCTTCTGCATGATTGAGCTTTAGTGTTTTTTAATGGTATATGCATTTTATTGAATTTTTCTAGTTTTAAGTGGAGATTCCAGTCTAGTCCAGGCTGGTATCAAGTCTCTTAGGTAATTTTGATATCCAGGATTAATTGGTATAAAGTTAGAAAACATTTTCTTCCTGTTCTTTGGAATATTCTTTCCTAATTCCTCATTGTCTTCATTGATACCTTAACAATTCCATACAAATGCAGAGCAGCTTAAGTTACAGAAACATTTCTTCTTGCACCCCCCCTCCCGCTTTTGTTAGTGCTATTGGGAATGGAATCTAAGTCCTCTTGCATGCAAGGCAAGCACTTGACCATCAAGCTGCACCCCAGTCTTTTCTGTTATTTCAATTCAAGTCTAATACTTACAAGTAAAGTGAACTAAGTGGCTTAATCTTAGTCTACCATTCGATGACCTATATACTTGCGTGAAACAACCATCTACACCAAGATATAAAACATTTTTCAGCACTCAGTACTCCTAATAAGTCAGATGTAATGCTCTTCTTCTTTCTATGAATAATTTTACCTGTTCTTGAACTTCATATAAAGGTAAGAACATGGCAAAATTTTTCCTCTCTGGATTATTTTGTGCACTGTAATAAGTGTTAGATTTATTCATGTTGTTTAGGGTATTAATAAGTAGCTGTTTTGAAGCATAGAATTCCATTGTGTAAATGAGATGTGATAAAAAACTGTAGTGAATGTTTGCATTTAAAAATACTTATTACAGCAAAAGACCTATTTTCATTAATCCCCCACCAAGTACTTGCACTGGCTTCAAACACACTCCGTCATTCTTCCCACTCTCTGAAGCAGTTCTGGAGGTCCTCTTTTGTGAGTGGCTTTAGTTGTGCTGATGTGGCTGCCTTGATATCCTGAATCGATTCATCATATTTACCTTAATGCTCATTTTGGCTTTGGGGAAAAGCCAGAAGTTGCATGGTGCCTGATCCGGTGAATGAGGTAGATGAGGACACACCATAATATTTTTATTTAACAGAAATTGCTATACCAGAAGTGATGTATGACCTGCAAGATTGTCATGAGGGAGGATGAAACTAAAGACACAAAAGAGGACTTCCAGAACTGCTTCAGAAAGTGGGAAGAACAATGGGATAAGTGTGTGCGAAGCAGAGGGAGTATTTTTAGGGGCATTAATGGCAATGTGCCTTTTACTGTAATGATTTTTTTAATTTGAACATCACTGGATTTTTTGTTTACACCTTTTAAACCATATTCATTCACCCCCCTGTTTGTATTTATCTCTGTGGCCTGTCCTTACTTCAATACCACATTGTCTTGATTAGTACTACTTTATAGGGATCCTGAGTTCAAGACCAGCCTAGACTACAAAGCAAGACCCTGTCTCAAAAATTAAAAAACAAAACCAAACAAAATAAATTCAAATAACTCCTAAACAAAATACCGTATATTCTCAAATTTAATCCATACCATTTCAGTAGTTTTAGAGTGCTAAAAAAATCAGATCCAGATTAGAATTATGTGCAGATTAGATTTGCAGTCAAGGGCTGGTTTTGGGGAAATTTATAAAATCCCTGTATATGTTGTAAAAACAATATGATGCAATAATTTAGGATTAGATTCAGTGTGGATTAGATTTGAAAACATATAGTATGTGTGAGTAGGTACTTCATGAGGAAAAGAGGTTTATTTTGGCTCATGATGTTGGAGGTGGAAAAGCCCAAGCTAAGCCAGCCACATCTGCCAGCTACCTCGTGCTGTGTCATAACATGATGATGGCATTACATGACAGGCACATTTGCAAGAGAGATAGCCAAGAAAGCTGAACTTTATAACAACCCATTCTCGTGGGAATTGACCTGTTCCCACAAAACCTGACAACTCTTGACAGAGGGCAACTGTCCCTTCCAAGAGCAATACCTGCAATGATCTAATCACCTCTGACTAGGATCCACCTCTTAAACGTTCCACCGCCTCTCAGTACCTCCAGCACAGGAGCCTTTGGGAGATAGACAATGTCCAATTTATAGCAAAGTGCGAGTCCTTCAGTGTCCAGGTCTGTAATTTTTACAGCGCACTATTAATATATCTTGGGGGCTGGGATTTAGCTCAGTTGGTAGAGCATTGCACTGCAGTCTCTGAGGTCCCAAGTTCAATTACCAGCACCGCAAAAAATGGGAGAAGGACCTGGCAATCCACTCCCAAGGCAATCCCAAAACAGTCAGCCATTGAAAACTCTATGAGGGTCGCTATGAGTCGGATACTGACTCGACGGCACCTAACAACAACAACAACATTATATATCTTGGCATAGTGTATGTCAAACACATATTACTAGCTTAGGTTTTGAAAAATCTCAAAAATATAAAATATAAAAATAAAAAATTGTGCAAAATAAAAAATAGGCATACTTGCCTAAAAGTATGAAATTATTTTCAACTCTTATCATGCTAGCTATAAAAGAAAGATGAAGTATTTTTTCAGAGTGACAAAGGTAAAGATTGATAATATTCAGTGTTTGTGAAATTGTGAGAAAATGTAGCAGTGTAAATTAGATGAAGCTTTTGGAGGATCATTTACCATTAGGCATCAAACTCGTATGAGAAATTATTTTAATCATAAAAATAGAGATAACTACTGAACTGAATAATTTTATTTTCTTAAATATAGACTTTCATTGATACTGTTTATTATCCAGGACAATTAAAAAATGAGAGATCACAATCCTTATTTCCTTTTCAAGAATAATTAACACTATTGAGTTTGTCTCACCATTTTCCTTGATGAGTGACAAGTTTCAGGCTCTTCACAGAGTTTGGGATGGCAAATACTAAGAAAATATATAAACATTTTGTTTCATTGACACTTGGCTCAAAAAATTTATACTCTTGAATGGAAAAGCTTTTGGTTAGAGAATGGCACAGGACAATTTGCAGTAAAATATAGACGAAAACATAAAAAGAATCCCACAAAAACTAAATAAAGGAAAATATCAGCATTTGGCAAAGTAATTGGCATAGCCTTAAATGGAATAAGTAAATTCAAATTGAATTTTGAAGACAGGGCTTATAGACGGGATAATGAACATCTTAGTTGAATTACACAGTGAAAAGGAAGTATGCAAGTAAATGAAGAGTGGAGACATAAAAATCATGTAGTGTATACGTTCCCTTAAACTTTTCGGAGCATGTCCTTCATGTCTGGTGTTTGTAATTCAAAGGTGGTGGGAACTGTTTGATCTTCTAGTCAGTTTATTGCTGGAGATAGACACATGGAGAGTTTGAATAAATGCTGTATACCCCCCCTTGGCAATACTGGGGGTTGAACTCAGGATCTTGCATATGTTACACAAGTTCTATACCACTGAGCTGTACCTGAGCCCCATCCCTCCTTTTCTCATTTTTTAAAGTCTTGCTAAAATTGTGCAGTCTGCCTCTGGACTTGGACTCATGATCCACTTGCCTCAGTCTCCCAAGTCATTGGGATTACAAATATGCACCACAGTGCCCAGCTCTTGGTGTGTGCTTTCATAAATGTATATCCAAATGATTTTCTTCTCCCCCGCTTTACTTTTTTTTTTTTCATACACGATCTTGTTTTATAGCCCAGGCTGGCCTGGAAAACTCTATCCTTGTACTTTCAGCCTCCTAAGTACTGGGATTACAAGTCCACTCCCATCTGCTGTTCTCCTCCATCCTTCTATAGAAATCTACTTATATTTTCCATTCTTAGATAGGTATTATTGTTCATTTTTATAGATTTAAATATGTATAGATTTTTTCCTTTAAATTAGATTTAGCTTCCACATATGAGTGAGAACATATGGTATTTCTATTTTAAGTGTGAGTTAATTTGCTTAAAATGATGTTCTCCAATTCCATCTATTTTGCTGCAAATAACAGAATTTCATTCTTCTTTACCATTGAGTAATATCCCATTGTGTATATGTATCATAATTTTTCATTCCACTCCTCTGTTGATGGACACCTTGGTTGATTTCATATCTTTGCAATTGTGAAGATGCTGCATTAAATATGGAAGTGCTGGTGTCCCTGTGGTATGATGACTTATCTTCCTTTGGGTATATTCCAAGTTCTACTCTTACAGTTTTATAAGACATCTCTATATTGATTTCCAAAGTAGCTGAACTAATTTACAGCCCCACTAACAGTGTAAAAGAGTTTCTTTTCTCCATATCCTCACCAGCATTTGTCATTTATTTGTTTTGTTAATCTTGGCCATTCTTTAATGGAGTGAGATAGAAACTCTGTATTGTTTTGATTTGCATTTCCCTAATGGCTAGGAACATTGAGCATTTTTAAATATGTGTATTAGCCATTCATATTTCTTCTTTTAAGAACTGTCTGTCCACTTCCATTGTCCACTTATTCACTGGGTTATTTGTTAGTTTGGTGTTTGATTTCTTAAGTTCATTGTATATTCTAGAAATTACTCCTCTGTCAGTAGGTATAATGCAAAGATTTTCTTCCATTCTGTGGGATCTCTTTATTGTTTCCTTTGCTTTGCAGAAGCTTTTTAGTTTTATGTAATCACATTCGTTGATTCTTGCTACAGTTTCCTGGGCAATTAGAGTCCTGTTAAGGAAATATTTGCCTTTGCCTATGTGTTGGAGCATGTTCCCTATCTTTTTTTCTAGTTGTTCTAAGGTTCCAATTTTATGTTGGGCTCTCTAATCCATTTCTCGAGTTGACTCCCATACAGATTGAGAGAGATGGGTCTATTTCCATTCTTTTGCAAATAGATATCCAGTTTTCCCAGCACCATTGTTGACAAGGCTGTCTTTTCTCCAATGAATATCCTTAGCTCCTTCGTCAAAAATGAGGTAGCTGTAGTTGTGTGGGTGTACCTCTGGGTCTTCAATTCTGTTCCATTGATCTTCATGCCTATTTCTGTGCCAGTATGAATCTGTGTTTGCCACTATGGCCCTGTAGTATAGTTTGAAGTCAGATGTTGTGATACCTCCTGCACTGCTTTTGCTGCTTAAGATTGTTTTGGCTGTATGCAGTCATTTGTGCTTCTATGTGAATTTTAGAATTGTTTTTATATTTCTACAAAGTATGTCATTGGAATTTTTTGGGGGGGGGTACTGGGGGTTGAACCCAGGATCTCATGCCTGCATGCTCTGCAAGTGCTGGACCACTGAGTTGCGCCCTCAGCCCTTTTTTTTTTTTTTTTTTTTTTTTTTTTTTTTTTTTTTTTTTTTTTTTTTTTTTTTTTTTTTTTTTTTTTTTTTTTTTTTTTTTTTTTTTTTTTTACTTTTTGAGACAGGGTTTCGCTAAGTTACGCAGACTGCCTCTGGTCTCGAACTTGCGATCCTTCCGAACCGCTGGGATTACAGGCATGTGCCACCGTGCCCGGCCTGTCATTGGAATTTTGGTGGGAATTGCATTGAATCTGTAAATCACTTTTGGTAATTTAGCCATTGTAACAGTATTCATTCTTCTGATCCATGAGCAAGGGAGGTCCTTCCATCTTGTCGTATCTTCTTCCATTTCTTTCTTTAATATTTTGAAGCTTGCATTGTAGAAGTCTTTAGGGTCTTGGGTTAGATTGATTCTTAAATTTTTTTTTTTTTGTGGGCTATTGTGAATGGGAAGGTTGTCTTGATTTTGTTCTCTTCCTTTTTGCTGTTGGTGATTTTGGAGTGTTAATTTTGTAACTGCTATGTTTCCTGAAGGAGATTATTAGGTCTAAGACTTTTCTACTGGAATTTTTAGGGTTCTTTAGATATAGGATCATGTCATCTTCGAATAAGGATAGTTTGATCTCTTCTTTCCCTATTTGTATTCCTTTAACTTCTTTCTTTTGCCTCATTGCTCTGGCTAGGACTTCAATCCCAGTATTGAATAAGAGAGGAGAGAGTAGACATCTTTGTCTTGTTCCTGATCTTAGATGGAATGCTTTCAATGTTTCCCCATTTAATATTATGTTGGCTGTGTGTTTGTCATTGTTGTTGTTAGGTGCCGTCGAGTCGGTATCTGACTCATAGCGACCCTCATAGGGTTTTCAATGGCTGACTGTTTCGGGATTGCCTTGGGAGTGGATTGCCAGGTCCTTCTCCCATTTTTGCAGTGCTGGGAATTGAACTTGGGACCTCAGAGACTGCAGCGCAGTGCTCTACCCACTGAGCTAAATCCCAGCGTGTTTGTCATAGATGGACTTTATTATGTTGAGAAAAGTTCCTTTTATACCTAATTTCTTTAGGACTTTTATCATCAAAGGATGTTGTACTTTGTCAAAGGACTTTTTAGCATCAATTGAGATGATCATTTAATTTCTCTCTTGATATATTGAATTACATTACAAATCTCTTGATATGTTGAATTACATTGATTGATTTTCATAAGTTGAACCAGCCTTGCATCTGTGTAATGAAGCCCACCTGATCATGGTTATGATCTTTATTATGTGTTGCTAAATTTGGTTTGCCAGAATTTTATTCAGGGTTTTTGCATTAGTGTTCATCAGAAAAATTGGTCTATAGTTCATTTCTTTGTAGTGTTCTAATCTGGTTTTGGTATCAGAGTGATTACTGGCTTTATTGAAGGAATTTGGAAATATACCTTCCTTTTCTATTTTATGAAATAATTTGAGGAGAATAAGTATTAATTTTTCTTTAAAGGTGTGATAGAATTCAGCTGTGAACCTGTCAGGGCATGGGCTTGTGTTTTTGGAGATATTTTATTACTGCCTCTATCTCAGTGGTTGATATAGGTCTATTTTATCTGCTTATGTCATCAGGATTTAGTTTTGTTCAGTCATACATGTTAAGGAATTTATCCATTTCTTCTGTATTTTCATTTTTTGAGGAACACCTTTTCTTAAAGTTGTCTCTGATGATCTTCTAAATTTCATTGGTATCCATTGTTATGTCTTCCTTGTCATCTCTGATTTCTCAAAATTTTGGCCTTTTCTCTCTCTCTTTTTCTTTCAATAAGTCTGTCTAAGAGAGTTCTTTTCAAAGAACCAGATCTTGGTTTTATCAATTTTTTGCATTGTCCTTTTAGTCTCTATTTCATTAATTTTGGCCGTGATCTGAATACTTTCTTACTGCATACTCCTTTTGGGTTTGCCTTGTTGTTGGCTTTGTAGTGTCTTAAGGTGCATCATGAAGTTATTAAATTGAGCCTTCCCTATCTTATTGATGTAGGCATTCATGGCTATGAACTTCCCTATTAGTGCTGACTTTGTTGTATCCCATAAAATTCCATTGGATGTGTTTTCATCCTCATTTGATTGCAGGAACTTTTTAATTTTCTTTCTGATTTTTTTGATGACTGATCATTCAGAATTGTGTTATTTAGTCTCCATGTATTTTTAACATTGCTGAAGTTTTTCTTGCTTTTGAGTTCTGGTTTTATTCCACTGTGATCTGATAACATACAGGGGATAATTTCAATTTTTTTTTATTTGTTGAGGCCATTTTTTGTGGACTAAAATGTGGTTTATTTAGGAAAAAGTCCCAGGTGGTGCTGAGAAGAGATGCTGTAAGCATCTCTTAAGTTTAGTTGGTCTGTGGTGCTGTTTATGTTCATTTTTCTGCTAATTTTTTGCTTTGATGACCTGTTTTCTGAAGAGAGTAGAGTATTGAGATCTTCCCTTATTATTGTGCCTGGACCAATGTGTTCCTTTATCACCAACAAGGTTTGTTTTATGAAGTTAGGTGCTCCTTTCTTTGGTGCATAAATATTAACTAATGTTATATTTTCTTTGTTGACTATTCCTTTTACTAATCTATAGTGATCATCTTTATCGCTTTTGATTAGTTTGGAGTTGAAGTTAGATTGTCAGAAATTAGAATAGCTACGCCTACATTTTTCTTCTTCTTCTTCTTTTTTATTTTTTATTTTTTTTTCATTTTTGGTTTCCACATGCCGGGCATATTATTTTCTAGTCTTTAACTTTTAGAATGTTTTGGTCTTTGTGGATGAGATGAGTGTCTTGAATCCCACATGTCAAGGTTTTTGTTTTTTAATGCAGTTGCCCAATCAGTGCCTTTTGAAGGTGATTTAAGACTGTTTACATTTAGAGTAATTATTGAGAGGAGCTTAATATTTGTATCATTTTGATGTTTCTTTTTTTGTTTGTTTGTATTTAGTTTATTGTGTTCATGAATTCCTCTCATGTCTTTTATTCATATTTTTGGTCTTGCATTTGGTCTTGTCTTGTTTCTTCCATATGTAGTATTTCTTTAAGAATCCTCTGCAGTGCTGACTTGGTGGTTGTGAATTGCTTAAACTTGTCATTATCATGGAATATCTTGACTCTGTCTATTTTAAAAGATAACTTTGCTGGGTAATCATTTTTGGCAGGTCTTCTTTTTTGGGACTTAAATAATATCTGGTCATGCTGTCCTTGCCTTTAGGGTTGTTGAGAAGTCAGCTGTTATTCTGATGACATTGCCTATGTAAGTGAGTTGGCATTTCTGTCATGCATCCTGTAAAGTAGCTTCTTTGCTCTGTAGATTTAGCACTCCATTTATAATGTGTTGTGAGGGGGATCTGTGCTGGTCTACTCTGTTTGGAGTTCTGGATGCCTCTGTGGTTTGGGTATGTATTTCTTCCCATAGGTTTTGGGAAGTTTTCAGCTATTATTTCATTGAAGATTTCCTACACCCTTGGTGTTAATTTTAGCTCCTTTGTGAGCCCCTTGTAATTGTAGGTTGTGTCTCTTCATTTTATCAAAAACCACTTGAAAGGTATTGATCATGATGCCTCATCTTTCTGTCTTTCTTGGCATCTGAATAGATACATTCTTCAAATTTTTCTTCAGTAGCAGAGTTCTGTTTTCAGCTTTGTCCAATCTGGATACCAAAGACTCTACTAATATTTTAAGTTGGTTTACAGTGTTTTGTAATTCCAGAATTTGTTTGTTCCTTCTTCAGGGTCTTGATCTCTTTTCTGAAATTTTCTTCTAAGTTAGATACTTTTTGTCTAGTGTTCCAGTTGCCTTCATCTGTTTGGTTGTGGTGTCTTTGACGTTTTTCAACATACTTATAAGCAGACATCTGAATTCTTTTTATGGCATATCTAATATTTGAGTTATTTCAAAATCAACTGTTGAAGGATTTTGGTCATTTGGGGCATCTTCTTCAACCTGGTTTTTCATGTTTTATGTCATTTTAGGTTGAGCCTTTCCTATTGCTTGGTCTGGATATTGTTGCCTTATATGCTTGTGGTTGCCCTTGGTATAATGCCTTCTTTTGGGATCTTGGACTGTGGTGTAACTCAGAGGGTAGAAAGCTTTCTGATGCTAGAGTAATAGCTTTGTCCACTCTGGCCTGTATAATCTTGATTAATCTTGTTTGAGGCCTGGTGTTCTTCAAGGAGATACCTATTTCTTATAGGTAACATATGTAATTATATATATTTATGGCTATGCAAACTTTATAGGAGGTCTGATAAATGCACAGGTGGGAGATGTCCTATTTTGTTTTTGACTAATAAATTTGGGAGGTATTAATTGGCTAGGATAACCTAAACAGAATAATGATTGAAAATAAGGTTTAGTGAGGTTGGTGGAGAAAGGTTTTGAAGTCTACAGAGATAAAGTGGTGTTGGGGAAAGCTAAAAAGAGACCAAAGGAAATAACCAATTCAGCATACCCATAATATAACATTCCCAAGATTGACAATCAGAGACCTACAGATGTACAAAGTGGAGGGAAAAATACCTAAGGAAAAAAAAAAGGCTAATCCATAATCAGCTCAACTTGTACTGATTAATTCAGACTATATGACAGTCACTCTGTTCCTTATGACTCCCACCTGCTCTGTGGATGTTGCCAGAGAGCTATCCCAGCCCTCTCCTCCCACCTCCATTTGCCGCTCAGTTCTCAGAGAGGGCATGTGCCCTCCAAATCCCTCTACCCGCTTGTGAGGCAATCCAGTTCTGGTCCCTCTGACTCATGAACTGTCAAGATCTCTGCCAGGACCCTGCATGCTGCGCCCTCAGCAGCCACTGTCTGGAGTGTTGCATGGTGCCAGAGCTCACACACTAGTTCTCTCTCTCTATGGTGATTACGGGCTGGGATTTAGCTCAGTTGGTAGAGTGCCACTGTGCAGTTTCTGAGGTCCCAAGTTCGATTCCCAGCACCACAAAAAGTGGGAGAAGGACGTGGCAACCCACTCCCGAGGCAATCCCAAAACAATCAGCCATTGAAAACCCTATAAGGGTTGCTATGAGTTGGAGACGGCTCGACAGCACCTAACAACAACAACAACAACAACAACAACAACAACAACAACAACAACAACAACATGGTGATTACAGCCTAAATAGCTGGGTTTGTGTTGTCTGCTGCCCTCGATGTGGATGCTTGTGTTCCACTGCCTGGTACAGGCTCAGACAGTTCCCTAAGCTCCTTCCAGAACTGCTGCACAGTGCCCTAGCAGAGGATGAACAGGGTTCCAAATTACTAGAATATGTACAGTCGCCCACAGTTTCTCTGGGCCACCAGCAGCTCACCTCAGGGATTGTTTAATTAAATGGGTGATGCTCCCGATTGGGGGCATTTACCATGGCCGCTGGGAGATTCTTGGTGCTGCAGTGCACATAGTATCCACCCTTTTTTCAAAGTCTCCTGCAGCAAGGCTCAGAGTTTGTTTAATTAAATGGGCAATGTTCAGTCCCAGGCACATACCTTAGGCCACAGCTCCCTAATTGCCCCAGGCTGTTGGAGGGCAGGGGAACATATGGAGACCCTTTGTCTTACTCAGCCCACTTACTGGGCATGGCTGCTCCCCCATGGGCTTTGGCTGCATCTTCCCACATCCCTTATTCAGAGGTCAGCCTAAGAGTTTCACTAGCTGCCTTTCAGGGGGTTCCCAAAGCCCTGCACAAGTGTCCATATTTCCTCATTTGAGCAGACGCCATTGCACCTCCAGTCTTGTTCCCTGTAGACCTCTTGGCCAAAAGCTCACGCAGAGCCACTGACCATCCCAGAGGAAGTAGCAAATTAGCAAAGTAAGCAGTCCTTTATGGTGGAGTATTTATTTCATGTGTGTCGGACTGTGCGCCCCAACTCTGGTGAGTGGACAGAAGTTCATCCCACACTTGCTATTGCTTGCCCAGAGTGGGTGCCTCTGAAATGGTGCCCCATTGGTTTCACTTATCCTCAGTAGGTAAATTTTCTGCTTCTAATTTGATGTCCTAACACAATCCGTTTTCCAGTGGTTAAAGCAGCTCTCCAGTAGTTCTCCATTCTGAATTGAGACCTTTGCAACTAGTTCCTAACTTTTTCTTCCCTGGTCAAAGCGTGGCTGCTTTCAACCTATCATCTTAGCCAGCGATAGAAAGGTGGGGTTTTTTTTTCCGTTTTTTACATTATCCAAACTAATTTGGGCAATTTGTTTCATAAGAAAATATTTTAAAAACATTCAGTTAAGGTTGGTATTCTCCTCCTGTTACTGGACTCTGTGGTCACAGAGATTCTTGGTCTCATCAGAGAAAGAGTTCAAGGATGGACACAGAGGAGATGTCAGCAAAAACAGATGTCCTGAAGCAGAAGCCAGAGCTGCTCTCCCAGAGGGGAGGTGCTCCAGCGGAGGAGCCCAGTGCCCAGACTCTGGGGGAGCAGGGTTTTTAGGGGCTGAAGCAAACTCTTATGCTGATCCTGTGCACATAATTGTGGAGTTTTCTGGGGAAGTGGATGGGCATTTCTAGAATCTGAGGAAGAAAGGGGTAGACTATACGTGGATCTTTTGGAACCAAGATGGTGATTCAGAGGGAGGTGTGTGCATAGAACTGCAACTGTAGGGATGAGTCCTCTGGCTGGACTTGTGAATCTTAGGTGACTCTCCTGCACAGGACAGATGGATGGAATACTAAGATGTCGTGCATTCTAGCTAGATAAGGCCATCACTGCCAGGCTGAATTTATGTTGTCTCCTTGCCTGCCCATGCCACTTTCAACTCATTTTAAGTTTTCATCCCATATTATTCCCTCTTACTGAGTAATGTGGCATGGGCTGTAATATTTCAGTGTTAAGTTTTCCTGCTCAAAATCACAGGTATTACAGCAAAAATTTATTCAAGATAGATATTGGACTTGATGTTTATTTGTGTATACTGTTAGGAACCTTTTGATTTTTGATTTTTTAAAATGTTGCAGCTCAGTGAGCTGCTAAAATTAAAAATTCCCCTGTACTGAAAACTAAGGAATATGTTGGAAGTATCATATTCATGTCATTTTCAGGTTTTGGAGTGAGAAATGCATGTTGTGGTCTGCTCATTACATTCATACTTCCATTTTAATCTTTATTAATCATTTTTTATTCTAACAACCCTCAGGGAAGATTTTAGGTTTTAACTGAGACTCATAATAGCTGACTTTGCAATTTGATTACAAGAGCATGAAAATTCTTATTTTCACAGAAAGTTTTCCCTTATACGATTAGGCCAAATATTTAAATTAGGACAGTATTTTCTACTTAATAATTAAAACTCAGTTATAATCTTAAGGAGAGATTATTAAACCAATATGTATTCCTTTTGTCACAAAGTTAGCAGAACCAGTAAAATTAATTATAACTTGCATTTTAGAAAGTATTGCTGCTGAAGGAATCATCGTAAATCCTTTGTCTTTATTTTTTAAGGCAAGAGGAGCGGATGTTCCAGAGATTCCTGGAGATCTGACTCTGAAGACATGTGGCAGCACCGCAAGTATGAAGGTTAAACATGTGAAAAAGTAAGTGTAACTGGAGCGGGCTCTACATGACTCTCTGTAGGTGGCAATCAGTTGTTTATTTCTTAAAATATTTTTACTTATATTCCTTACTAAATAAGCTCTCCACTGTTCATATAATCAATTATATTGTTACACCTCAAGTTGTGACTCAACAGTTAATAAAATAGACCTGCAGATGATCTACTTTCCTGAAAACGTGCTTTGTTTTCAATCTTGAAATTTTGTTGTCTCTTGGGTTGCGTTTGTTTAACAAGAACAATCCAGGCATGTCCTTCTTAGTGTCTTTAATGCATCCTCACATTCATTTAGGAAACTCAGCCTTGGTTGAGTTACGGGATTGCTAGATCTCAGACTTGCCTTTGAGAAGCCTGAAATAGATGCTACCGGTTGACTGTTAAGTGAAAAAGCTGAAGCTTTCCCCTGTGGTTTTCAGCAGGAAGACCATCTTTTCAGTCAGGCAAGGAAGGTTAGATAGCTAGCTGTGCTTCATGTGTAAGTAGAGGAAAGAAGGGTAAAGATGTTCCTTCTGCATCCAGGTCTACCACTCCAGGACTGATGGGCTGTGACAACATTCACAGGTAAAATCTGGTTTGCTGCTCTGTGTTGTGTCTGCCGCTTCCGGTTAGAAGCTGGCAGTTCACAGTCACATCCCATAACATTTGCCTAAAGGACAGGTTTTCTATGGGCATCCACGGGGGCAAGATCCGGAGAGTACAGTGATGCTTTTTTATTTCTTATTTTTGGTTTAGATCTGTACACTAGATTCAAAATTCATTTGATTCGGTGTATTTCTGAAAGTCTTTGTGTGAATTTGTGTGGCTCATGCGCATGTGCTTATTAAATACTTTTGTTTGCATGAGCTCTTAAGCCTATTGTGTTTCCCCTTTAGTCTTAGTAATTTTGACTTTCCCGCTATGTTGTTTCATATTTACTTTCATGTACTTCAGGTTACCCTTCACGAAGGGTCACTTTCCGAAGATGGCTGAATGTGCACATTTCCACTATGAGAATGTTGAATTCGGCAGCATACAGGTATATTTGAAATGTCTCCTGCATTCTGAATTCAGATAAGTGATAGTTGACACTTTGAAGTAGTTTTTTCTATTGATGTTTTATAGGTAGAAGTAATAGCTTTTATTCTCTTCTGTTGACTAGTACTTGATGCCAAGTTGACACTCACACCAACTATATGTCAGTTAAGGAAGATCAGTCCTTTCCCCCATCTTTTGTCATGTATCATGCCTGTATGTCCATAAGTTCGTGTAGTAGCTTTCCATTCTGAAATTATATCATCTTTGTAATACTACTTTGTCTTAATTAGTTACTATAAGTTTTGACATTTGGCAGATTAAAATGCTCCCATTGGATTCTTCTTTTTCAAAAGTGTCTTGGCCATTATTAGCCTTCATATTCACCTGTAATTATAGAATATCACTCATTGGCATCAAACCAAATACTTTGCTCTTATTATAATGTCGCTGGCTGCTTAATGTGAAAAACATTAAAAAGTTTAAAAAACAGGCAGATTATGGTTATTTGAAAAGTTATATTTCCACAGGGAAGCAAAAGCCATTCTTCATTCTTCCTTTGTTTTTCAAAATAGGATTACAGAAAAAAAATCTTGATTTCTACGTGTTACATAGAGTCTCCTCCAATCTGTCACTCTCCCTAACTGCACCCTCCCCAGAAGGAAACTTGGGCATAATTGATAACTGTGTCACAGTGTGCTACTTTTTGTAGTTGTATCTCATAAACTAGTTAGATAAATTTGACCAGTAGGCTTTATGAAAGTGCAGGATATTCTATTTCAGATAAATTGACAGTTTAAAAAGTGTTAAAGATTTCTAATGCTTGACTTATGTAATGCTGGACCTCAAACAATATTTTATTTCTTATTATGTTGTGAATGTTAAGAATCTGAGTGACTTAATTTGTATAGGTTACAACTTAGGTAAATTTACTTTGTGACTTTTGCCTTTACAAAGTGCAGTGGTCTCTTGTAAGCACAAGAGGAGTTCTTATGAACATCATGAAAAGAAATAGGAGCCTAGAGATCTAAAACCAAATGAAGAAATGTATTTGAAATGTCCTCCTGTCGTAGGTCAGGAACTTTCTAAGACAGGGGCTGCACAGCAGGAGGTGAGCAGTGACTGAATGAGTAGAACTTCATCAATATTTACAGCCCCTCCTTTCGGCTCACATTTCCTACCACCCTAACTCCACCTCCTGTCAGATCAGCAGTAGCATTAGGTTGTCTTCTACAAAACCAACCCTTGTGCCAAACAGGTTGGGGACCACTGCTCTAAGGGATCTCCTTTAAAATAAAAACAAAGCTGGTAAGGGTAAACATCATGAAATGGAATAAAGAAAGTACTGGCTTTTGCTAGCAAATGCAGTTTCCAATTTCCTTTCTGCTTCTTAGGAAGCTTGTGATCTTGGGCAAGCTGCTCAGCCTCATTTTCTTTCATTTCCTTTGTCTGTGAGGTGAATGAAGTGGTACTAAACAATATTATAGCTCCAAACTTCTATTTTTTGTTTTATGATTAAAGAGTTTATAATGGGGGCATTGAAGATGTGGGTTGGGAATAGCCCATACTCAGCTCAGTTTGGCTGTCTTCTGAGATTGTATTAAATCCTTATTAGGATTCAGCCCTTTTAATTGGAGGACTGTGTCTAATTCTTCTAGGGAAACACATTAGGTAGATATTCTACCAGTGAACAGGGCTTTAATCTTCAGTTAACAAGAGTTGCATCAGTTTTCACTTTCCCCATTGCATTTGCTTCTGCTCTGTAAATATTTCTACTACTTGTGAGGCAGAAGAGGAAAAAAGAGATGATGCCCACTCAGTTTGTGATCCTTCACATGCAAGGCATGTAAGTGAGAATTTTTAGGACTGTGTGGATGCATCGGAACCTCTGGAGTGTGGGAGTAGGAATTATTCACAGGAAATCAGCCCAGCTCCGCCTTGCCAGGTCACTCCAGAGTCTGCTGTCTCTATTTGGCACCTCACTCCTGAGAAGTCCACTGTCCAGTTTTGCCCTGCCTTGGGTCCTCTGTCTCTTGAGATAAACTACTCTATACCACATCTTGCAGGCTCTGTAGTCCCTCTGCTTCTGGTTGGGTTCAGGGGGAAAACACTGGTTTCTATTAAGTGAGTTATGTAGTAAAAGAAATATAATAGCAACCTGGCTTGACTTACATGTGTATGTGTTTTGAATTGCACCACTAATCTTGCTTTAGCTAGCATGTGGTTTTACATCTTATGGTCTCATTGAGTGCCACTTAAAGAAAATCCAAACACAGTAATATCAACCTCCAGTCAATCCTACATTCTGTCTAATGTAAGCAGTTAAAGTAAGGTTTGTATGTCTCAGTTCATATTCTTTGTTATTGTTGCTGTTGTTAGGTGCTGTCAAGTTGGGTCCAACTCATAGCAACCCTATGTACAGCAAAAGGAAACACTACCCAACACTGTCAGTGCCTTTTTGCTGTTCATAGGGTTTTCAGTGGATTATTGTTTCGGGATTGCTTTGGGAGTGGGCTGCAGTATCCCTTTCCCATTTTTGTGGTGCTGAGGACTGAACCCAGGGCCTCAGAGAGCACAGAACAGCACTTGACCAACTGAGCTAAAAGGGTTTAGCCCTTCATATTCTTTATGCCATACGTAAATCCCTTGCACATTTGATCAATCCTGTGTCCTTATTTGTTTTCAGTATTAGATTGGAAATGTGTTCCAAGGAAAAAACAAGTGAGAAAAGCAAGTAATACATGTCTACAATAGGTCATCAGCCTTAAGTTGGTTCTCTCTATTATAGACGAGTAGGTTATTGATACTACCAGTGGTTGACTCATTTGTTGCCTTTTAAAATATTCCAACTCTAGAACATTCTTCAGTCATTAACCTCTTATTTTTAACTCTGATCTTAGGAATTTCTCTTAGATTTACACCTTTCCTTGTATTTGTGGATTTATGGCTCTTTTACCTCCTCAGGTATTCAAAATTTATAATTATAAATGGCCATCATGCCTTAGTATGAGAAGAGATGTCAATAGCTACTAGATTTTTAACATCTAGGAAAAATCTTTTAAGTTAAGGCTTTTCAGTTATAAAATGAAAACAATTATTCTTAATCCTAGGTGTTAGAAATTCCAATTATCAAGAGACAAAATTGCTTATAAATAATTTAGATATAAGTGCTTGGTTCAGTACTGTCATTACCATGTAATGTACAAAGGACATTTTCCTGGTCTCTCCTTTGAATTTCAGCCTTGTATATACAGATGACTTTCCAACATTTTCCCTTGGATACTCAGAAAGCATCTCAAACTTAGCCTGCCTGGAGCAGTCTCTCTACCACCTTCTCCTGATGCCTTGCCACCATCTTGGTAAACAGCAACTCCATCTTTGCAGTTCCTGAGTCCAGCCAGGGCAGAGATCTTAGAGAGACGCTGCACGTCTCTCTTTCTGTCATGGTTCACACCTAGGCCCTCAGAAAATGTCTTGGCTCAGTCTTTAAAATAAATCCAGGGTCTGATTAGGAGTACCTGCTGTCTGCCATGCTATCACCATGTTATTGTTGTTGTTAGGTGCTGTCGAGTCGTGTCCTACTCATAGCGACCCTCATAGGATTTTCAATGGCTGACTATTTCGGGATTCCCTTGGGAGTGGGTTGCTACATCCTTCTTCCATTTTGCGGTGCTGGGAATCAAATTCGGGACTCAGAGACTGCAGAGCAGCACTCTACCAACTGAGCTAAATCCCAGCCCTGCTGTCACCATAGGCTGAGCCATTGTTGTCTGGGAGGAGTGTTTCAATAGCCTCCTGTATTTGGCATCGCAGCGAGAACAATTCTTCTTAAATGTAAATCAGACCATGTCTGGTTTTTCATGTCTTCCATTTACTTCTCATTTTACTCAACATAAAACCCAAATTCCTTAAAATTTCCGACCAGGATTTACAGGACTTATGTGTCTGACCTGTCTTCTCCTCGCTTCAGGTGGAGTGGTCCAGCCATGGTGGCCTCTTTGCAGTTCCTCTCGTGTGCACACCCTCTCCTCAGGGGCTTTGTCCTCGTGTCCTCTGTGTGGGAAGCTCCCCTGGATACCCACATGCCTTGGTGCCTCCTCCTTTAAAACCTGCTCCTGTGCATCCCTCTCAGAGCGCACCTTCCCCGTGTGAGACCATAGCACAGTCACCAGGGTCTCATCTGCTTCCCAAGCTTCTCCCCTTCAGTTTTATTATTATTTATTCTGTCCCCTTTCTAGAACAGTGCCTGACACAGCAGTCACTCATATATTTGGCGAATGAGTGAAATGAATGAATTTATGCTTGAAGAAGAAAGATCATGGTGGGTTTGGTCCAGTGGTAGAGCTAGCCAAGCATGCAAGGAAGCCCTGGGGTCAGTCCTGAGCACTGCTGGGGGCAGAGTGGAGAGGGAGAGGGAGGGGGAATATTTTAAAATGCTGTCTCGCTTTTTGGTTTTTATTCATCAAATTTTGCCCTTTGGTGACAAGAATATATATATTCCTTATATATATTCTCAATGAATATGCATATAATCAGCACTCTACCAACTGAGCTAAACTCTAGCCCTTCTTACTCTTTAGCATTTTATAAATATATTGCTCTATGCTATATGTAAGCCCCTTGCACATTTGATCAATCCTGTGTCCTTACTTGTTTTTAGTATAAGATTGGAAATATGTTCCAAGGAGAAAACAAGTGAGAAAACTAGGTAATATATGTCTACAACGGGTCATCAGTCTTATATTGGTTATGGTGGAGAATATGTACATACTCCTTATGGTAGTGATTTGGGTCTGGAACACCTCCCCAAGGCCCAGGGGTTGAGGGTGAGGTCCATAGCTTGTGGTGCTGTCGGGAGGTGGTAGAACTTCAGCAGGTGGGGCGCGTTTGGAGGGAGCAGGTCACTGGGGTGTGTCTCTGAGGGTATAAAGGAGTCCAGGCCCCATCCCCTCTGGGTCTTCCTTTCCCACCCTGCTTCCCTCCCTCCCTTCTGCAGCTCTGCTCTGCCACAGCGTCCTCCCCTTGCCACCCACCCACAGCAGCGGAGGTGCATGGCCATGGACTGAAACCTCTGAAACCATGAGCCAAAGTAAACTTTTTCTCCGCTTAGGTTTCCTCAAGCATTTTGTCACAGCAACAGAAAGCTGACTAACACACTTATGAGTGCTTATTGTTGTTGTTCTTGTAAAACATCAAATGAGACGGGTGATTAAAAGTGCAAATGCAAGTTAAAATTCTTCCATTCTTTATTGCTTTTGTTAACTGCTACATATATTAGAACTTTTAAAATACTTATAAAATATGTAATTGAGACTAATTATCTATCTAGCAATATCCTTTTAAAAATATAGATGAAATTCTACTCTACACACTGTCTTGAAATTTTTTATTTGAAAGTGTACATATCTTGGACACATTTTGTCTTTCAATAATGTGGAATTACCTCTTTTCAAAGCTGCATGATGTTTCATTTCTTATTGCCGCATAATTTACTTAATCATCTCCCTGTTGATAGATATTCCAGGTTTTCTTGATAAGACTGTATACATTAAATAAAATCTTTAGAGAGGATTCATTGGATCAGAGAGTATGTAGGTTTGAAATGTTGACATGTGTTGTTAAAAGTTTTTTTGTTTTTAATATACTAACCTTTTTTAACTACAGAAGATATATTCCAAGTCCCCCAGCAGATGCCTGAAACTGTAAATAGCACAGAACTCTCTCTATGTTATATTTTTTCCTGTACATACATACCTGTGACCGTGTTTAATTCATCCATGAGACACAGTAGGAAAATACTACTAATAAAATGTGAGTAAGAATAAGAATAATAAAATAAAAACAATGAACATTATACTGTGATAAAATTGCCAGCATCACTACCCTTGTGCTTTGGGGACATTATGAAGTAAAATAACAGTGACTTGAACGTTAAGATCTGTGATAGCATGACAGTTGATCTGATGACAGAGATTGCTACTAAGTGACTAAGAGTGCATTTCCTGTGTAGTGTGGATGTCCTCTACAAAGGGACGACTCGTGTCCTGGGTGGGAAGGATGGCATGAGATTTCATTGTGCTTCTCAGAATGACACGCAATTTAAAACTTAAGAATTGTTTATACCTGGAATTTTCTATTTAATATTTTTGGACCTTGGTGGACCATGGGTACCCGAAACTGCAGAAGGTGAAAGCACAGTCAAGCAGACGGGGATTACTGACTGCCCGTTTTCCATTGGTCAGTGAGAGAGCGTATTTTCCTCATGCCCTTATCATTAGTATGCATTGTTGGTCTTCTGATTTTTGTCCATACAATAGGTTAAATGCAGCATCTTCTTTTCATAATTTTTGTTTAGTTAAATTGCATAAGTGTGTTAAGATCCTATTTTAGCCCCTCTCTGTAAAACGTGATTTTATGCTTATTGATCATTTGTCTTCCCCTTGTTAACTGCTCATTATATCCTTCGTTCATTATTCTGTTGTTTCGTTTTTTTCTTTATCATTATTCATTTAGGTTTCTCTGTCTTCTTAAATGTACTCTGGCACAAGACGAGAGAAACGAACAGAGTCGAGTCTAGAAATAGGTACATATGTGTGTACACACATTTTATGTGTGGCAAAAATGAGCATTTTCCGATCTGTAGTGGAAGATGGATTGGCAACAGTATGTGCTGGTCGACAGGCCATCCATTTGTGAAATAACAAAGCTTGATTGGTACCTTAGGAGGATCCCGAGTTAGGTTCTCTAATTTGCAATTTAGAGAGATGGACATTTGAGTGCTAGAGGGAACTGCTAGAGGTCACACAGATAATAAATAGTAAAGCTAGGGCTTGAAATCAGGAATTCTGTGTCTGTAAGGCACCCCTGGGCTGGGATTTAGCTCAGTTGGTAGAGTGCTGCGCTGCAGTCTCTGAGGTCCTGAGTTCAATTCCCAGGACTGCAAAATGGGAGAAGGGCCTGGCAATCCACTCCCAAGGCAATCCCGAAACAGTCAGCCATTGAAAACCTTATGAGGGTTGCTATGAGTCAGATACCGACTTGACGGCACCTAACAACAACAACAACATACAGCAGGCGAAAATGCTATTGTCAGTGTTTCTCGACTATCCATAGGGTTGTCAGTGACTGATTTGTTTTTTGGGAGTGGGTTGCCGAGTCTTTCTTCCAAACCTACAGCACTTGGTGTTCCTAGGCAGTCTCCCATCCAAGTACTAACCAGGCCTGACCCTCCCTGCTTAGCGTCTGAGATCTCACGTCATAGTGGTACAGCTGCAGGCTTCTTCTTACTAGTACTTGCCAAATACTACGGGTTTTGATGTATAAATATATTATGTTTTCTTTAGATAAATTAAAACCACATATGATATATATATTATATATATAATATATATGCATACATATATAATTGCTTAGAACACGCTTCTTGCTTTAAAGTCATATGTAGTTTGAAAGTCTATAACTTTAGTATTTTTATTGCATTTCACTTTGCTGTAGTGTTTCATGTTCAAAAATAAAGATTTATTCATATTCCATAAACTATTTTTGAAAGAGATGGGAGAAAAAACATTTCTTGCAGCATGCAAAGAAATGACCAATTTATTCTGTTTAATCAATTTGGAGCAGCAAACTTCCTGCTGTGCCTTATGTTATACCGCCCTCTAGTGTGCAGGATGGTAAGACGGATGTGTTTGATTTATAAGTGCTTTGGTTATCTGAAGCTATCAATTAATGTCTTTCCTTTTATCCAGCTTCATAAAAAAAGCAGTACGTTAAATTAACCTCAATGCAAGAGCTCAAGTTTTGATAGAAATAAGACATACGAGAAGTATAAATTTAATGCCTGTATCCTGAGGTTTCCATACAAGAGCAATGCACAAAAGGCTCAGATATGATTGCTATAGCCTTTTAGCATTAGCTACATTCTTGCTTTGATACTGGGAAATGTGGAAAGAGGTAGTGAAGTTTGACCTGATAATAAGAATAGTAAGGAGTAATAATATGTTTTGTTTTAGAGCCTGCAGTTTAATTTTAAATGAAATAATCAAAATTATTTAAACATTTATGTCAGTCTTTATTTGAATGCTTTCTGTGAACCAGTCATTATACTAAATACTGTTTTCATGTTGCCATTTAACTCTTCACAAGTTTCAGATAAAGAAACTGAGGTGAACATGTTTAAGGACTTGCTCTAGATGGTAGGTGGGAAGTGGTGGGATCTGCATTTGAGTCCAGGTGTCTGTTCCTGGAGCCATACTGCATATTCTTCTGTAGTTCTAGAAGAGAAGAAAGTGGCAGAACTACCATCTCAACAAGAAGGAATAAGCCACAGTTTTGAAATATCCTGTGTGTTTAATGTAGCAGAAAGTTAAAAAGTATGATACATAAAATTGTAGTACAACCATGTGATCCTAAGTAAATTTCTTAATATCTTTGGTCCTCAGTTTTTCCCTTTGTCAAGTAGGAATAAGTAGGTCTGTTCCAGTTATGTCACAGAGTACTGTGAGAATTAAATGAGATGATAACTGAAAAATAAACTGGATTGCTCAATACATTTTACAGTATTTTAGAAGGGCAGAAGTTCTAAGGCAGCACTTTGAGGCTGAATCATCGTCTGTATAATGTGGAAGGTCACCACTGCCCTGATGACTGAGGGTGACGATGATGGAATTGGGGCAGAGGTGAGGACCTCGCAAGTACTTTCTCTCTGTGAGGGTTTTCATCATTAATAGAAATGAAGTAATTGATGTGAAAAGGTTATTTCCTTCATTCATTAAGATACTTGCAGTTTGCAAGATTCATTTGTAGATATTTTCAGTTTAAAAATATCATATTTAGTACACATTGTACATATAATCAACTGAGATAAAAGCCATGCTGATATTTACTATTCTCACCCTGACCAAAAATTCAGTTTTCCTCAAGCCAGAAGTAATATAAATTTCAGCTCTAATTTTCTGCATGTTCTGTAATAATACTGCCTTTTCAAGAAATCATTTGCAGGGAGGATTTGTGATGAAGGTTGATGTCATTACCAGTTCTGCTTTCATCCAGCACCTGGATTTTAACTCATTTGAGATTATCCAGAACAAGAGTTAGGGATTCACAAGTCCTGGGATTTTGAAAAGGTATGTCTGCCACGGTGTCACCACTGCACGTGCAACTCACTTGCAGGAATTCAACTGAGTATGCTTGAAAAATAGTACTACTGAGTCTGAAACTGTGAAGAGCCCAAGACGTCACTCTGTTTCTTAGCTAGCTGTCTCACCACAATCACAAACACAAACCTACCTTCCACTCCCGGCGGAAGCACTGGATCAGAAAGGAGTCCTTTCATTACCCATAGTGTAACTCCCGTTGCTGCCCGAGTCCCAGGTCTCCGAGGGGTGATGTGGTGAGAACCCGGTATACTGTGTGTATGGTGGGATTTTTGTACCACAAGAGAGGGACTCTGCAGTTATCAAACTTGGTATTGATTGAGGATAGCTGGCACTTTCTTAAGATGGAGAGAGAGAGAGAGAGAGACCTTTGTTCTGGAATATATACACTTTCTCTAGGGAAAAGAAGTAGCACAAACCCCCTGGAACGTGAACACATAGCTTGGGAAGAGATAAGGCTTTGCATATCTCTGGAGGACTCTATCTTTAGGGTTAGTATTCAGACATCCTGAAACCCAGGTGCCAGTACTCTTGGCTCAGAAAGCCCTGATCATGCAGACATGTGAAAATATTCATGAAGGGTTGTTTCCTGACAAGTGCACGCTAGGGCATTAGCATCAGTAAAATGTGAGATGTGATTTGCTGCTGTGTCCTTGACCTTCTACACATTCTTCACCTCATGAGCACCACACTGAGCTGAGGTGATTCTATAGTTTAGAGATGAGCAAAGGCGTTGCTTCATCTGGGAGGCAGCTGAGGAAATAACAGTCTGTTGCAAGTCTGAAAAGAAAAAGCTGTCCCCTAGGTTTATCAAGATGCATGTATATCTCTAGCCTTTTTCTAATAATTCAGAGTAATTTTTCCCCTTATTGATTTTGTATGCTGAAATTGAGCTTACTTTGCTTGTTAACAACATAAGATATGACTGTTCTGTGGAGTTATTCTGGCATCCTGAACTGTGTCGTTTTAAATTAGTATTTTCCATCTTGAATATTAGAAGGTGAAAGTAGGGTGGGTGGACCGTATAATACAGTGCAAGAGAAGTTATTTTTCACATCTCTGTATCTACTACACGCTTAAAAAAGGAAAGGAAATTTGTTTACAAAGTCCAGAGGTGTGACATAGTAAATCTGCAACCTTTACAGGACTACAAAAGATGAATGAAAGAACTCTTGCTGTGGCCCCGTGCAGTTCTGTCAGTTAGGCTTTGATGAATGGTTTTTGCTGTGGGCGGAGTGTTGTATTTTTACCCTGCTGTATGCTGTTGACTCCAGTCTCCATGTGGAGAAAGGACTTTTCTGAACACTGGAGGGCTTGCTGAATAGAGGGGTATTTTTAAAGATCCTAACAACACTAATTGTGGTTGGTTTCCATGGTGATAAACAGTGAAGTCACCACAGTAAACAACTTTGAAGATAGATTTGGAAGGAACTTAGAAATAGGGGGTTTTGAAAATCCTGCTTGCTGTTCCTACCAGTAAGGGGCTGACATTTAACTCAGTTGGTAGAGTGTTGCTCTGTGTTTTCTGAGGCCCTGGGTTCAACTCCCAACACTGCAAAAACGGGAGAAGGAGAGAAGGACAGAAGGGCTTGGAAATCCATTCCTGAAGCAGTCCTGAGACAATTAGCCATTGAAAACCCTGTGAGGGTTGCCATGAGTAGGCACCTAACAACAACAACAACAACAACAACAACAACACTAACAGGGAAAGGACCGAAATATTATTAAATTGAAGGAAGCAAAGATTAATTACGTCATTGAGTTAATGTATAAATTTCTATAGATACATGCACCTCAGTCATTCATATGCATACTCTTAGTACATGTGGTTTGGGTACTGGATAGAACAGAGGAATGTTCACACTTGTGTATGTTGTTATTGTTGTTAGGTGCCATTGAGTCAGTATCGGACTCATAGTGACCTTACATACAACAGGGGAAACACTATTGTCAGTGTTTCTCTGCTGTTCTTAGGGTTTTCAGTGGGGGATTGATTTTTGGGAGTGGGTTGTCCGGTCTGTCTCCCAAGCCTACAGCACCTGGTGTTCCCAGGCAGTCTCTCATCCAAGTACTAACCAGGTCCAACCCTGCTTAGCTTCCGAGATCTGATGGGATTGGATGTCACAGGGCTACAGCTGCAGGCACAGGTGTGTATGTTGTTGTTGTTGTTAGGTGCCGTTGAGTCGGTATCTGACTCATAGTGACCCTATGTACAACAGGCGAAACACTAATATCAGTGTTTCTCTGCTGTTCACAGGGTTTTCAATGGCAGATTGATTTTTGGGAGTGGGTTGCCAGGTCCGTCTCCCAAGCCTACAGCACCTGGTATTCCCAGGTGGTCTCCCATCCAAATACTAACCAGGCCTGACCCTGCTTAGTTTCCAAGATCTGAGGGGATCAGATACCACAGGGCTACAGCTGTGCATAGGATGTCTTAAAACCCACAGTTCATTCCAGACTGTTTTCTTTGATACCTTATATGTGCCGGGCTCCTGTTTGGACACCTCTGACAAAATAGAGCATCTTTCCTTAGGAAAACGAGCCGTATACCAATAAATATAGGATAAGAAAAAGTAATAAATGTAAGAGTGATTGTAAGTATTCAGATGTGAGAGAGGCTATTTCCTGTGGCATTCAAAGACTGAATAAAGTTCGCTTTTATTAAAGAGTGGAAGGAATTTGGATATTTAGAGATAGAAGGGAAGAACATTCAGGCAAGAAAACTGAGAAAGCAAGGCACCCGGGAGGGAAGCGGATGCATGGGAAGAGTGACTGTGGGAAAATATAGTTTGGAAGATACTTGGGAGAAAAGTACTAACGCAGGGTTTTGTGCATGCTAGGTAAGTACTGAGCCACACTCCGACCCCATTTTTACTTTTTTTCCCTTTATTTTGAGACAGGGTCTCAGTAAGTTTCACCAGCTGCCTCTGGCCTTGAACTCACCATCCTTCTACCTGAGCCTCCTGAGTGCTGGCATTACAGGTGTGCACTAGAGCACCTGGCTCATTATTGCTTTCTTTCACATTTAGTTGAATATTTTAGTGATGTGTTTTTATTTTCTTCTCATTTCCCTCTGTGGACATTTTATTAGATTTTTTTGTGGCACCACAGCTGTTCAAGTAGTTTGAACAACTAGCTATCACCACATACAATATCCTGAAGTTTTAACAGTCTCTTTTGAATTCCTACCAGTTTAACTTCAATCCCATACAAAAAGCTCCAGTCTGTCTCTTTAGGTAATTGATGTCACACATTACATCTTTATACTTCATTTACTCAATAACATAGATTTATGATTATTGTATGCATTTCTCTTTTAAATCATGCTAAAAGTAAGAAGTGGAATTCTATAACAAGTTTTCAATAAAACTACTACTTATATTTGCCATGTATTGACCTTACCTGGAGATCTTTATGTCTTCATAGGGCTTTAAGTTACTTCCCATTGTTCTTTCATAGCCTTAAAGACTCTGATTAGCTTTTTTGGTGGGGTAGGTCTAGTATTAGCTCCTTTTTCTCTGAAGTCTCATTTATTGTTTATTCACTGAGATAAAGTCTTGATATATAGCTCAGGTTGGTCTCAAACTCATTATCTTCCTATCTCATCCTTGAGTGCTAGGATTGCAGATTTGTGCCACCATGTCTGGCTTTCTTCTTTGTTTTTTAAAGGACAGTTTGTCAGATATAGTATTTACAGCTGACAGTGGCTTCTCTTTCAGCATATTAAATATAATACCCTACTGCCTTCTGCTGAGAAAATAGATTCTAATCTTGTTAAGGAATATTTGTCTATGACCAGTGGTTGTTTCTTGCTGCTTTCAAGTATCTTCTACTTCTTTCAGGTTTGATTATAATGTGTCTTGGTATGGGTCTTTTTGGGTTCACCCTTCTAGGAGTTCATTAAGGATTTTGACTGTGTATATTCATGTCTTTCATCAGATTTAGAATGATTTCAGCCAGTACATCTTCAAATAATTTGCTCCTTTCTTTTCCTTGATCCCCTGGGTGGTGTCCTACAGGTCCTATCTTTAACTTGAAAGCGTCAGAAGAGAAACAGCCTGACACATACAAGTGGTCCTCAGTTAGATTAACAGCAGAATTCTCATCAGAAATTTTGGAGGCCAGAAGGCTTGGGTCAATATGTTCAGAGTGCTAAGAAAAGAACTGTCAACCAAGAATCCTACAACTGGTAAAGTGGTCCCTCAAATGCAAAGGAGGCATTCCCAGATAAAGAACACCCAAAATGACAAAGTTCCCAGATGAAGAAAAGCTGAGGGTGTTCATTACCAGTAGACTGATCTGCATCAGGTCTTCTGCAGGGGTAGTTTCTGTGGATTTATTTATTTTCTTTGAATGGGCCTTACTTTCCTAGGGCTTTTTTATATGCATTTTTTTTATTTTGAAAATGGACATTTAAGATGTGATTATTCTAAATCAGATTGTCCCTCTTTTTTGGGATTTTCTGTTGTTACTATTCTTTGTTTACTGTTTTTGATTATCATAGGCTGTCTCTGTGCCAAGGATCAGCCTAAGTTATAAATGTCATGTCTTCTCAGATCTTTACTGAGCCTATACGTTTCCCTAGGTATTTGCTATCACTTTTTAATATTCCACATGCGTGCAGCTGCTTTAGAACATTATAGTCTTTTATATCTGCATTCTAAAAGGGGAAAAGACAAAAAATGAAGAGAGATGGGGACAGAAATGGCATTGGCCCTTCACATCCCCCCACAAGTCACTTCAGCTAAAGTGAGATGGGCTTGTGACAGTTGAGGGAGGCTCTGCACCCTGGCTCCTGTAAGGTGTGTATAGGCTATGTCAGAAATACGTGCATAGCTTGTGCCATGGGCCTGAGAGTGGGCGATGGGTAGCTTCTAGTGTGCTAGGAGCTGATATTGATGAAAATACACCACAGTTTCCAACCCAAGACTTCCCATGAAGTTGCAAGCCTTTAATAGACACCAGAGTTGCAAAGTCGTTCTGTCAGATGGATTCTGCCAGTGCCCTGTTGTCCTGGTGGGGAGGCAGATCCCTGGTGCTTCCCATTTTGCCATCTTTCCAGAATATTCTCAGTCACATGTATTCTCATGTACCATTTACCTATTCAAATGAATTTTAGAAACTATCATAGTTAATTTACATTCTCTTACTATTTTTGTGGGGCTGGGATTTGGCTCAGTTGGTAGAGCGCTGCGCTGCAGTCTCTGAGGTCCTGACTTCAATTCCCAGCACCACAAAAATGGGAGAAGGGCCTGGCAATCCACTCCCAAGGCAATCCCGAAACAGTCAGCCATTGAAAACCCTATGAGGGTCGCTATGAGTCGGATACCGACTCGACGGCACCTAACAACAACAACAACAACTATTTTTGTATCTGGTCGATTCCTGTGTCTGCTTTATTTTACTGTTTTCTTCTTGTCACCATGGGTTATATTTTCTTCTATGTGCATTTGCTAACATTTTGGGCAAAATATGTTATATAAAAGATGGTTGTAATTAAAGTAAATAGTATTTATCTCTAGGAAAGGGCTTAGCCCTTCTAGTACTTAGATTGGGAGCCGGCATCCAGCTAATCTGCATTTGACGGAGATCTGTCCTTTGTGGCAGCTGTAGTTTGAATGAGCTCCTCCTTCCCTTGAAATGATTTGAGAGTAAGGTCCAGAGATTTCTTTCACGGGGAGCACTGAGGTTGGTAAGACGTGGAAGACATCTGTTCCTTCCGGCTGAGCCGCAGTGTCCTGACTGTGGCGTGCGTGGCCTCCCTGCCTGCCTTGTAGCCTCTTTGTTCACTTCCTTTGCTCTGCAGGCCTTTCTGTACCTTGCTGTGACTCAAGAGGGCTGCTTCCCCCCTGCCCTTCCCAGCCCTCAGAGGGTAACTGCATTCTACTCCGAAGGCCTGGGTGCTCTCCCTGGGGTGTTCCTCGGGTGTCTGTGCCTTTTCAGCCTCCAGGTGTTGAGTGTCCTGAGTGCTGCGTGTGGAGGTCTCCCAGTCCTTGTGGGCTCTGGTTTCACTGCTCGGCTCCCAGTCTACAGAGGTGAGCAGTTTTTGCTTGGGGGAGACTCCGACCTTAACAGTTTCCTCTCCCCATTCCCAGGCTCCTTTTTTGGCCTTGGGGTACTGACCCTGTTCTCTTGGCTATGACCGTGGGACTCAGCTCATGGGTGGGCGTCAACTGCTACGAAGTGCTCCTTGTGATTTCAGCCTGTCACTTTAGCATATAAACAGTTATCCAGCATCTGGCTGGTTTCTCCTTACCCCTTCTCAACCAGATTCTGGGTCCTCTGGCATCTTTGCTGAGCATCCAGGCTCATGCATGAGTCTCTTCCATCTCCCAGAAGTCTAGTCACCTTCTGAAACTTGGTTCATTTAGTTTTTTTTCACTCTTGGTTCTTTCGTATTTTTAATCTATGATTTTGCAGTTAATCTGAGTTATCTTGGTTAGGATGAGAGTGAATGTTATCTTGTGAATTTCTTTTTAATAGCTGAAGGCTTTTAAAAAATAATTTCCAGTGATGCTGTGCTCCTAAATAGTGTATCTTCTTTAACTGTGTATTTCTTACAATATTAACCATAATAATGTGTTACATTTATTAAGTACTTTCTGAGTATAGACATCTTAGTGAATACTTTCTATGTGGCATCTTATTTAACATGCATAAATATGAGAATAGATATTACTGTATTCTTTTCCTTTTCCAGGCCAGGGACCAAGTAGGTAGGTTAGTATTACATGGCCAGTTATTAGCACTTTTGAACTCAGGGTTACCTTTCTCCAGAATAGACTTGGCAAATGCACTTGGAAAGATGAAGCAGGTGCGTAACATAAATGAGTAAAGCACTTAGGGCATAAGAAAAATAACAAAGCAAGCAGCGTGTTGAAGGGCAGTTAACACCCAGCCTTGACACTGACACAAAATAAGGAGTAATCAAGTCTGTGGAACGCTGTCTGTGTGGGAGAGTCTGTGCCCCTTATAAAGGTAATGGTCACTTCTCAGACGAAGCCAGTTGTTGCCGCTGTGAGAATGTGGGCCTGGTATTCCCAATTCTGTGATTTTTCATTAGAAACCAAAGTAGGTATTTTCCATATGAGACCTATCAGCTTCCATGTGTTGTCTGTTTGTTCCAGTAAAATCCAATATGTAGACCCACATGGTGAGTCTGAAATTAAACTTGTCTGTAGGCTCAGCTCATTGTCTGGGCATCCAGTCTGCATCTTTATAGTAGAGTTTGTGTTCTTTTAATCTGTTCTGATGCTGTCTCTCATCGCCCTGTTTAATGCCTTCTTTTACATGTGTACTAAATTAATTAAGGAAATGAAGATCTGCTCTTGAGTGATTGCATTTTATGTACTATTTTAGGCAGTTGTGCCAGATTAGATGTAAGTGAAAAAGACAATTTATAGGGCAATATTTTTGAAATCCTGAATTCTCCACTCCTGCTTTAAGCAATAGAGTTCTGATAAAAGTCAAATCTTATGTTAATTTGGTGAGGGTCCAGGTGTTCTTGAATGCTTAGTTTTTTCTTGTTCATTAATCATGACTTTTTCTCCCTCCCTTCTCCCTTTCCTCTGTGACATAGCTGTCACTTTCAGAAGAACAGAATGAAGTAATGAGAAACGGCTGTGAATCTAAAGAGCTGGTCTACCTCGTGCAGATCGCCTGTCAGGTAAGCGGGGGGCTGTGACCTCCACTTCACACAGAGTTAATAAGAATTATTTTGAGTGATTATTAAGTTCTTGAGGTGGGCTGGGATTTAGCTTAGTTGGTAGAATTGGTAGAACACTACCCTCCAGTCTCTGAGGTCCCAAGTTTGATTCCTAGCACCGCAAAAATGGGAGAAGGATGTGGCAGTCCGTTCCCGTGGCAATCCATTCCCGGGCAATGGAAAACCCCATGAGGATTGCTATGAGTTGGACGCGACTCGACGGCACCTAACAACAACAACATGGGGTTCTTACTGTAATGTGTTTCTCACATTGCCTGATGGATTATAATCCACAGAAAGATGCTTGTTGATTTGTGTAGCTTTTAGCAGGACATTTAATTCTGTAAGTAATTAGGCAAAATATGAATGACTAAGATCTGGTAATTGGTGAGACCTGGAGGAAAAGAAGCAAGGAAACAAAAGCCATACGGGTATCTCAGGCCCTTGCTGACCAGAAGGGTGGTTCTACTAAGAGAATCGTGGGCATAGGTAAGTTGATTTTTAAGTAAAAATATCAGATGCTTTTCTTATAAACTATTACCAATAGATGAATGGTAATCTTATCTTTTCATCTAGAATACATGCTTGATATGTCAGAAATAAATTTACTAATCCCTGTACACCCCAACACATTTTGGCAGCTCTTCTTCTTATCCTTAATTTCATGTTCATACAGTGCAAATATTTTTATTCTCGTGAGCAAAATAATAATAATAATGATGATACTAATGTCAAAAATATGGCTAGGATTTAGCTCAGTTGGTAGAGCGCTGTGCTGCAGTCTCTGAGGTCCTGAGTTCAACTCCCAGCACCGCAAAAATGGGAGAAGGGCCTGGCAATCCACTCCCAAGGCAATCCCGAAACAGTCAGCCATTGAAAACCCTATAAGGGTCGCTGTGAGTTGGATACCGACTTGACGGCACCTAACAACAACAACAAATGTCAAAAATGTCTAGGTGCAGTTTTTTAAATGATCCTCAAAAGGCAAGGATGATATTTTGGTACCATGTATTAAAATGTAAAATTGTTAACTGAGTGCACTTCCTGTATTAGTGACCTAGATGTTAGATAGTTTTCATGGTTGTAAATACCTTGCCAAGCAGCTTAAAAATTTGTAGCTCTCTTGGCACAGTATTTATTCGTACAAGTAGTAATTTGGTACATTGTAATAATGCCATTTCACCTCTTCTGTGTCTCACTGTAAGTAATCTTTCCCATGGCTTACTTCTGTATTCCTGCCATATGTCAGCCATAAACCAGATTAAACTAGAATCACTTTTTCATAACTGACTCAAAACCAAACCCTCTAATTTTGCAAATGAGGAAACTGAGGTCCAAAGTACAAAAATGGCTGTCCTAAATGCTAAGAACTTCGGTTTCCTGACTGCCAACTTTTCCTGTGTCTACTTGGAATTTTCAGTCTTGAACAGTCTGAGGAATTACTTAATCTTCAGGTAAGATAAAAATCACCATTACATACTGATGTAATCAGTCTGTTCCAGAAGCTACTTACTCACATAGCTTTTATCTCTGCTTTTTAATAATGTACCCTTAAAGTCCTTTTTGTTTAATCAAAATTCTTGGTGCTTCATTTAACTGCTTCTTTTCATGTTCTATTAGCTTAGAAGGTGACAAATTAAATGGATGAGATCGTTTTCCTTTTTTGTTTTTGTTTTTCTTTTTTCTTTTTTTCAGTACTAGAGAGTGGACCCCAGGGCCTTGCACATACTTTGCAAGTGCTTTACCACTGGGGTCCATTCCTAGCCATGTCAGAAAATTCTTTTATGTTGAGTCAGTGTCTTGCTGCCTCTGGCCTTGAACTCATCATCCTCCTGAGTTCATTTTCCTGTCTTTAGGTTAAGTGACACCAATTTCTTTAGATCTTATAATTGTGTCTTTGTCAGCCTTTAAAAACTTTACTCCCCCCCCTTTTTTTTTGGTACTGGAGGTTGAACCCAGGGCCTTGCGCTTGCATGCTCTGCAAGTGGTGTACCACCGAGCTGCACCCCCAGCCCATTTTTTACCTTTTTGAGACAAAGTCTCCCTAAATTACACAGACGGTCTTTGGTCTCAAACTTGTGATCCTCCTGCTTATGCCTCCTGAGTTGCTGGAATTATAGGCTTCTGCCACTGCATCCTGCTAAAAAATTTTACTTCTTTTTAAGTTGTGGGCCCAGAAATGTAGACCGTGTCTTTCATACTGAATGGATCCAAATTCAGTAGGCATTTGTTGAATCTCTGTGTCTAGTGCACAGGTTCTATGACATGTAGTCTGTCATTTAATTCTTAGAACAGCTTTGTGAGGCCAATAGTCTGGATTCTATTCTACAGATGATGAAACAAAGAGTTAGGAACATTCATTTCTCCCCAGGGTCATAAAATTAAAGAGAGGCCAGAATTGGAACCCAAGTGTAGTGCTTTTTACTACCCCTCCACCATTTTCTAATAACTTGATTTGTACTTGTTTGGCCACTCGAAAATCTGTAAGCATATCCCAAACGTTTAAGAATTACAGAAATGCACTTAAGTGACTGGGGATCTAGTTTCTTTAGATGGCTTCAGTGGGCAGGGCCTATTATCTCTCTCTCTGTTTCTCTCTCTCTGTCTACACCCATGCCCACACACACCCTTTTCAGTGGAGCCTTAAATTCTAGAACCCCCAAGGGAAACAGTTCAGGCCAATCTGGTACAATCCCAGGCCAATAAACTATAGTTTTAGTGATATAAAAATATTTAACAGCTGGTATAACATGGACCCATGGGAGAAGGACCTGGCAATCCAATCCCAAAGCAATCCCGAAACAATCAGCCATTGAAAACCCTAGGAAGGTTGCTATGAGTCGCACCCAACTCGATGGCACCTAACAACAACAACATAAATGGACCCAAAACAAGTACAACAGACACTAGTTACACAGATCTAATTTAGCCATATAGGTGTGTCTCGCTCAATATTAACCATGGATTGAGCACTCTCAGATGCCTTGAAAAATAGATCATTAATGCCCTGTCTGAGCCCTCAACCCCTTCCCTCTTTTACTGGTCATGACTTAGCATAAGTTATCTTGACTAATGGCATGTTGCGCCTCAGACATTCTCTCCCTTATCTTTTCCTTCTAAGTGTCTGTTATGTCAAACAAACAGATCAGTTACTGTGGATGAAGAAACACTATCCGGTTTGTGTCTTGGTATTGCTATGGCTGGGGGTCCTTTTCAGTTTGTTTTCTCTTCTGAAAATCTTGCTGCCTTTTCTCCTGCATAGCTTATACTTTTCAAGAAACTTAATGTATTTATTTTGAAATTAGTGAAAATTAATAAAAATCTTAGGAATTCAGGAATAGAATAGTGATAGGAAGAACACGTTACTGCCTCAAACGTTGAAAATTCAATAATTTTTATTAAGTATTTTGATCGTACATATTTATGGGGTACAGAGTGGTAATTCAACTCTTATATACAGTGTGCAAGAATCAAATCAGGGTTGTTGACATTTCCATCTCAAACATTTTATAAAAACAAAAAGAACAACAAATTGGATTTATATGTAGTGATAATTATACACATTTATGTGGTATAGTATGATTTTTTTTTTAAAAAGTTGCATACAATATAGTGAGAATCATTGTTGGATTTTCATAGAATTGCATCCTGTATTTTATCTTCCTACTTTTAGTTTTAGTGTCATTGACATTAACAGTTCTTACTGAAGTTGGAACATATTAACCACCTTTATATCCTTCAGATTTTAACCAGAATTCATTAATATGTAATCATTTATTTTTATGAAGAGCAAGTATTTTATAAATATTTATAGTAATCTCATGGTTCCTTTGTGTCATGGGATAAACAGTTGGTTTCAAGGGAATGCCTCCTGCCTCAAAATATCTCCTGTACTGTGGTGTTCCCATGCTTGAAATTCCACCATCAGAGATGCATTCCCTGGTATTGAATATCTTCTTCCCTATTCAATCCACTTAGCAAACACTGTTACTACAGCAGAGAGGGTAAATATTAACATTTATAGAGCATATGTATATGAATAAAGTATATGGACAGGTTGCCAGCAGTCTTATTTAAACTTCATAATGCTTCTATGAAATGTCAGCATTACTATTCCCATTTCACAGATGAATAAAATGTTGATCATACATGTTGAATAATTATGTAAGCTTCTGTATTTAAGGTAGATAGACCAGGCTGAGGTGGTGGTGGTGGTTGTTGTTAGGTACTCTCGAGTTGATGTCCGACTTATAGCGACCCCATGTACAACAGAAAAAACACTATTGTCAGGCTTCTCTGCCATTCATAGGGCTTTCAATGGCTGATTGTTTTTTGGGAGTGGGTTGTTGGGTCCTTCTCCCAAGCCTACAGCACCTGGTGTTCCCAGGCGGTCTCCCATCCAAGTACTAACCAGGTCTGAACCCTGCTTAACTTCTGATATCTGACGGGATTGGACACCACAGCTGTATGACTGCAGGCAGGCTGAGGTTCCGTCTCTTTTTCTCTGTCTTTTTACTGAACTTTGTACGTTTAAAGAGATAACTGATAGTATGAATTATTTTTTAGATAACTTTCCCAAAACAAAGGGACTTCAAAAGCAGGGGCATGGACAAAGACTGTTCTTCTCAGGAAGGATAGTAGATATTTCCTTTTCTCTCATTCTTATTCCTCAGTTTTGCCAAGAATTATTGATTTTTGTTATCTTTGGGTAGTAATTACTTGTTATCCATAGTTGAGATTAAAACGAGTAGCAAATTAAAATTGGAGCAGATGTATATATTAAGTTTTGTGTTTGTTCTGTTCCTTTTTCAAGTTATTAGACTGAGATACTCTGGTCATTTACTTTATTCAGGCTGTTTAGAAGTTGGGTGAATATGACTATATTTTTACATTTCAAATTTAAAGTTCTTGTTTCATATCTGGTGAAATATGTTTATTTTTAGAATTGTCCGTAAATTTAACATATGCTAGATGATTTGCAGATTGTGTATTATGGTTCTAATTTCATAAGTGAAAATCTGTATAGAAAAGCAGACTTTTTGTTAGCAAAAGGATATTTTTAACAAGAAGTTGAAAGAAATCCACAGTGGTAACATTTGTCAGAGTTATCAACCTACAATGACACCTGAACCTGTAGTTAACCATCTGTAGTTTATATTAGGGTTCACGCTCGGAGTTTTATGTTCCTTGTTGTTGTCAGGTGCCGTCGAGTCGGTATCCGACTCATAGCGACCCTCTGTAAAACAGGGGAAACACTATTGTCAGTGCTTCTCTGCTGTTCATAGGGTTTTCCATGGCAGATTGATTCTTGGGAGGGGGTTGCCAGGTCCTTCTCCCAAGCCTACAGCTTCTGGTGTTCCCAGGCGGTCTCCCATCCAGGTACTAACCAGGCCTGACCCTGCTTAGCTTCCAAGATCTGACGGGATCGGATGCCACAGGGCTACGGCTGCAGGCCTTATGTTCCTTAGGTTAGGACAAATGTATAATGACATGTATCAATCATTGTATTACACAGAATAGTGTTTCTGCCCTGAAAATCTCCTGTACTCAGTCACTTTTTATCCTTCCCTTCCCATGAACACTTGACAGCCATTGACCTGTTTTGGTCTTTTCTAGAATGTTACATAGTTGGAATTTTTTCACATGGGCCTCCTTCACTTAACAATATGTATTTAAAATTCCTCCATGTCTTTGTGTGACGCTCATTTCTGTTTAGCATTAAATACTGTTCCATTGTGTGGATGCACCAAAATTTGTCCCTTCACCTGCTGAAGGACATCTTGGTTGCACCCAGGTTTTGGCATTTATGAATAAAGTTGCTATAAATATCCATGTGCAGGATTTTGTGTAGTCTTAAGTTTTCAGTTCATTTGGGTAAGTACCACTGAGCGTGATTGTAGGTTTGTATGGTAAGAGTGTGTTCAGTTTTGTAGGAAGCTGCCAACTTGTCTTCCAAATTATCTGTACCATTTTGCATTCCCACCAGCAATCAGTGAGAAGCCCTGTTGCTCCACATTCTTGCCAGTATTTTTTTGTCAGTGTTTTGGATTTCAGACATTCTAACAGGTGCCATCTTGTTTTAATTTGCAATTCCCTAATGACATAGGATGTTGAGCAATTTTTCATATGCTTGTTTATTTGCCATCTGTATCTCTTCTTTGGTGAAGTGTCTGTTCAAATCATTCGCCTATTTTTTAAATTGAGTTGTTTCACTTTCTTACTGTTCAATTTTAGAAGTCCTCTGTATAATAGTCTTCATCTGTCTGGTTTTGGAATTAAGATAATGTTGGCTTTGCAGAATAAGTTAGGAAGTATCCTCTCCTTCTGTCTTCTGGAAGAGACTATGGATAGTTGGCAGAATTTCTTAATTAGACATTTGGTAGAATTTATTAGTGAACTCATCAGGACTTTCTGTTTTTGAAATCTATTAGTTATCAATTCAATTTCTTAAACAGATATAGGCCTATTCAGGTTATTTATTTCATGTGTGAATGTCTTTCAAAGAACTGGTCCATTTCATCTGTGTTATCAAATATGGAGTTGTTCATAATAATCTTTTCTTCTAATGCCAATGTGATCTGTAATGATGTGTCTCCTTCTGATGTTAGCAATCTTGTTCTTTTCTCCTCCTCTCATCTTTTTTTAGTTAATCTGGCTAGAAGCTTTTTAATTTTATTGATATCAAAGAATCAGCTTTTGGCTTTGTTAATTTTCTCTGTTGATTTTCGATTTTCAGTTTTACCAGTTTCTGCTCTAAATTTTACTGGTTCTTTTCTTCTGCTTACTTTGGATTTAATTTTCTCTTATTTTCTAATTTCCTTAGGTGAAGCTTAGATGATTGATTTTATATCTTTATTTTTTTCTAATGTATGTGTTCAGAGCTATGAATTTCCCTCTAGACACAGCTTTCACTGCATCACACATATTTGGGTAAGTTGTATTTTTGTGTTGATGTAGTTCAAAATATTTAGTAATTTTTCTTTAGATTTCTTTTTTTACTCATGTTCTATTTAAAAATGTGTTAAAGCTGGGATGTAGCTCAGTGGTAGAGTGCTTGCCTAGCACGTGCAAGACCCTGGGTTCAATCCCCAGCATACATACATACATATATACATACATACTGATTCCTAAGTATTTGGGGAGTTTTCCAACTAATTTTATGTTACTGATCTCTAGTTCGATTCCATGTTGTCTGAGAATAGACGTTCTGTAGTCTCTATTCTTTTAAGCTGAGTGTGGCCTGTCATGGTGGTTGTTGCAGGTGAGTCTGAGCCACCTCTTTTGTCTGCTGTGAAATAGTCCACAGATGTCAGTCATCTCCAGGTGACTGGTACTGCTGAGTCAGCTGTGTCTTTGCAATTTTCTGCTTCCTAGATCTGTTCATTTTTAGTACAAGTAGGTTAAGGTCTTCATCTATAATAGTGAATTTATCTATTTCTCCTTGGAGTTCTATCAGATTTTTGCATCATAGAATGTTTGCTCTCTGTTTTTAGAATTGCTCTCTGTTTTTAGGGATTGTATATTTTAAAATATTGATTCTTTCATGATTATCTTATGTCCTTCTCTATTTCTCATAAACTTCATACTCTGAATTCTGCTGTGTCTGAAATGAATGCAGCTACTTCCACTTTATTTTGATTAGAAGAAAGGTAAACCTTTAATTTATTTGTGTCTTATATTTAAATGGCCTTCTTGTAGACAATATGTACTTGGCTTTGCCTTGTGATCCATTCTAACAATCTCAGACATTTAATTGCTATGCTAGACCATTAGTGTTTAAAGTGATTATTGATAGCTGGATTAATATCTACCATATTTGTTACTATGGGAGAAGGATGTGGCAATCCACTCCCGAGGCAATCCCGAAACAATCAGCCATTGAAAACCCTATAAGGGTCCCTATGAGTCGGACATGACTCAACAGCACCTAACAACAACATATTTATTACTATTGTCTATTTGCTGCCTTTGTTCTTTGTCCCTGTTTTTGTCCTCTGCACTTTTTCTGCTTCTCCCCCTCCCCCAGCTTCACTGTAGTGTAATTGAAAAACAAAAATTATATATTTTTAAGGTGTAGAATATGATTCCTGTAGGGGAGGTGCTGGAGTTGGAACCCAGGGCCTCACACTTTGCTGTACCACTGAGCTACACCCCAGCCTGAACATGTTTTACATTATGTTGCAGGTACATATGCATTGTGAGATGATTATCACAGTCAAGATAATTAGCATATCTGCCACCTCACCATTTTTTTGTGTGTGTATGTGTAGTGAGAACACTTAAGATCTACTCTTGTTTTGTGTTTTTAATTGAGCATTTCATATGATTCCATTTTCTTCTTACCACGACACCCGTATGGGGTTTTTTTTCTAGCTTTCTTATTGGTTGCACTAGAATTTGCATTATACATTTACAGCCAATCTAGTTTCACTTTCAAATAACAGTAGGGGGCTTCACAAATTGGGAAAGTACTTTGTAATAAAGTATTTCCAAGTCCTCTCTCCATTCATTTTTCTTACACAAAGTATAGGTAAACATAAAAGTGCATATATACCCTGCACACATATACATCAATATGCATAATAAAGCACATTATTGCTATTTTAAACAAATTGTTAGATCAAGTAAGCATAAGTACAATGAAAGCTTTATTTTGCCTTTACTTATGCAGCCATAGCACCCTGACCCGCCTGATCTCAGAAGCTAAGCAGGGTCAGCCTGGTTCGTCTTTGGGTGGGAGACCACCTGGAAACAGTATTGCAGGCCAGGGAGAAAGACCTGGCAACCCACTCCCAAAATAATCCACCATTGAAAATCCTATGAATAACAGAAGGGGAATGTTTCTTTCTGTTGTAGGTAGGGTAGGATTGCTATGAGTCAGACTGACTCCACAGCACCTAACAACAAGAATATTCCTTTGATATCTTTCTTTATACAATAGGAGTTTCTTACCTACCTAATTTTCCTTCTCTCTGAAGATCATCTTGTAGAGTTTTTTTGCAAGCCAAGTGTGCTAGCCATAAATTTCTTCAGTACTTTGTTTGACAAGTTATCCTTCACTTTTGAAGGATAATTTTACAGGGTGCAGAATTCTAGGTGGGTGAGTTCTTTTTTTCTCTCAATGTTTTAAATATTTTATGCCACTCTTCTTATTTCCATGGTTTCTGAGGATAAGTTAGGTGTTATTCCTGTCTTTGTTTCTCTAGAGATAAAGTGGTTTTTTTCCCTTGGCTGCTTTAAGGATTTTTTCTTTATCTTGGGTTTTCTAATGCTTGACTGTGGTACACCTCAGTGTAGTGTTTTTGTTCTTGGCATTTGTCCTGCTTTGGGTTCTCTGAGCTTCCAGGTCTCTGTGGTTTGGGGTCTGACATTAGTTGGGAAAACTTCTGTCATTATTGCTTCAGATATTGCTTCTGCCCCTTTTCCTTGTTTTCGTCTGATTTTTCCATGATGCAATTCTTGTGCCTTTTAGAATTTCTCCACCTTCTCTGGATGGTGTGTGTGTGTGTGTGTGTGTGTGTGTGTGTGTGTTTCAGTTTTTTTCTCTTTGCTTCTCTTCCAAGTTTATTGTGATACATCTACACCCTCAAGCCCTGAGATTCCTTCCTAGCTGTACCCAGGCTAACTCATGAGTCTGTCAAAGGCATTCTGCATCTGTTACATTGTTTTTAATCTCTAGCATTTGCTTTTGATTCTTTGTTACACTTTCCCATTGTGCTGCCTGTATTATCTGCTTTTCTTTATTGTCCACTTTTTCCAGTAAAGGTCTTAGAAGATTAATCATGTTGTTAGGTGCCATCAAGTTGGGTCAGATTTATAGCAACCCTATGTACAACAGAAGGAAACACTCCCCCATTCGGTTCCAGGCATACGATCTCATTCATGTTTAAGGCCACTGTTGCAGACACTGTGTCAATCCATCTAGTTGAGGGTTCCCCCCCCCCCATAGTCCTTTTAAATTCCTAGTCTGACAGTTGTAACATTCCTGACTCTTGTTCTGGTGTCTGTTCAATCTCTTCTGTGTTTTCCCCCTTTCAGTTTTCCTTGTACTCTTTGTTGAAAGGTGAATGTGATGTATTGAGTCATGTGTTAGGTGAAAGCAGCTACAGTAAGCAGGCCTTTGGCAATGTGGTGGTCAGATGTGGGGAGAGGAAGTGTCTGTGTCCCAGTGGTTCAGTCTCAGTTGTGGACTTGGGATGCCTCCCAGCCTTGGGGACAGGGTGACTAAAGCAGGGTGGATTTTGCTTCCCGTACTCACAGCTGGGAGGCTTAAAGGAAATGCAGTTGGGGTTTTCCCTCCCCTAAGCAGTTTAGGCTCTGACAAATCTCCAGGGGGTTAGGCTACAGGAAGATAGTTTGCCCCGAGGGCACCCTTGTTGAGAAGAACTAAGGAACAAGAGCAAATATTTCAGAAGTTCCTTCTGTCCTCCCATTGCTGGAAGAGAAGCCCAGGGGGAGTTTTCTCTGGTATTCACTGAGGAACTCACAGAGCTCCTCAAGGTGAAACACACAGAGGTGCTTGGGTTGTTTGGAAGACTGGTTCCGTGGAGCTGTAACTCCCAGGTTGCCATTTCTGAGCATCCAGAAACTCATCAGTCACAGTTTAAATTCTCCTACCCCAGCACAGGTTCCCCTGGAAATTTATGCTTTGTATTTCTGTTCTGGTTTCATTGTGATTTTCTGTGTGAACCTCTTTGTCTCCAGTTTGGGAGACAGCAGTTTCCCCTGTGACCTCACTTCTGTAATGCATCTAAAAAGAGGTGTTGATTTTCAGTGTTTAGTTTTTTACTCATGAGGGTGGAAGGGTCACTTCTGTGCAACTTACATGCTGGGCCAGAAACCAGAGATCCTGACAGAGATGGTCATTTCTGAAATGTAACTGAATTAACAATTGCACTTTTGTAGGGCTCCTCATATTTATGGGTGCAAATGGACTGCATGGGCTATTTTGAATCAGATAATCATATGGCTGACTATGTTGGGGATGACAAATTAAAGAGAAATGGGGTTCCATTCATCATCAGAAAACATCTCACGATCTGACCTGGAGTATAATGCTGTCAGTGATAGAATAATATTCATTTGCCTACAAGGAGTGCCAGTTAATATGACGATTATTGAAGTTTACATGCCAGCCATCAAGTACAAATGAAGATAGGAAATATTTTTACCACCTTCTGCAATCTGAAATAGGTCAAACATATAATCAGGATGTAGTGATAATTAATAATGCAAACGTTGGAAACAAAGAAGGCTCAATAGTTGGAAAATGTAGCCTTGGTGATGAAAACAGTGCTGGAGATCACATGTCAGAATTTTGTCAGACCAACGATCTTTTCATTGCAAATACACTGTTTCACCAACATAAATAGAACTGTACACATGGAATTCACGAGATGGAACATATAAGAACCAAAATGACTACATTTGTGGTAAGAGACAATGGGAGAGCTCAGTATCAAATGTCAGAACAAGACCGGGTACTGATTGTGGATCAGAACATCAACTGCTCATATGCAGGTTCAAACTCAAACTAAAGAAAATTAGAACAAGTGTACAAGAGCCAAGGTGTGACCTAGAGTATAACCACCTGAGTTCAGAGACCACCTCAAGAACAGGTTTGGTGAGTTAGACAGTAATGATCAGAGACCAGATGTGTTGTGGCATGACATCAAAAACATCATTTGTGAGGAAAGCAAAAGGTTATTAAGAAGACAGGAAAAAAAAGAAAAGACAAAATTATGTGTCAAAAGAGACTCTGAAACTTGCCCTTGAACATTGAGCAGCTAAAATAAAAGGAAGACATGATGAAGTTAAGGAACTAAACAGAAGATTTCAAACGGCAGCTTGAGAAGACAAAGTCAAATATTATAACGACATGTGCAAAGAGCTGGAGATAGAAAATCAAAAAGGAAGAACACTCTGTTTTTCTCAAGCTTAAGGAATTGAAGAAAAAAAAACCAAGTCTCAAGTGACAATAGTGAAGAATTCTACTGGAAAAATATTAAATGATTTAGGTAGCATCAAAAGAAGGAATACACAGTGATTATACCAAAAAGAATTGGTGGATGACCATTTCAAGAGATTGCATATGATCAGGAACCAATGGTACCGAAAGAAGAAGTGCGAGCTACTTTCAAGGAATTGGCAAAATACAAGGCTCTAGGAGTTGATGGATTGTGCCTATTCCCAAGAAAAGGGATCCAACTGAATGTGGAAATTATCGAATATCATTAATATCATACACAAGTACAATTTTGCTAAAGATCATTCAACGTGACTGCAGCTGCCAGAAAATCAAGCCAGTTTAGAAGAGGGCATGGAGCCAGGGACATCATATCTGATGTCAGATGGATATTAGCCGGAAGTAGAGAACACCAAAAATATGTCTGTGTTTTATTGACTAGGCAAAGGCATTTGACTGTGTGGATCACAATAAATTATGGTTAACCTTGCAAAGAATAGGAATACCAGAGCACTTCATTATACTCATGAGGAATCTGTATATGGATCAGGAAGAGAACTGCCTGGTTTAAAGTTGAAAAAGGGCTATATCCTTTCACCATACCTCTTCAATCTCTATGGTGAGCAAATAATCCGAGAAACTGGATTTTATGAAGAAGAACATGACATCATCATTGGAAGAAGACTCATTAACAACCTGCGTTATGTAGATAATACAACTCTACTTGCTGAAACTGAAGAGGATTTGAAACATTTCCTGATGAAAATCAAAGAACACAGCCTTCAGTATAGATTGTACCTCAACATCAGCAAAACAAAAATCCTTAAAATTGGGTAAATATGCAACTTTGTGATAAATGGAGAAGAGATTTAGATTGTCTAAGATTTTGCTTTACTTGGTCCTCCAACAATACCTGTGGAGTAACATTGAAGAAATCAAAAGACGCATTGCACTGGGAAAAGCTGTTGCAAAAGACCTCCTTAAAGTGTTGAAAAGTAAAGATGTTATCTTGAAGATAAAAGGTCCCCCTGACCCATGCCATGATATTTTCAGGCACATCATATGGTTGTGAAGGCTGGGCGTTGAGTAAGGGAGACAGGGTAAGAATTGATGCTTTTGCATTATGGTGCTGGGGACAGATATTCAATATACCGTGGACTGCAAAAAGAACCAACAGATTCATCCTAAAAATGCAACCAGCGTGCTCCTTGGAAGCAAGGATGGCTAGACTGCATCTTACCTATTTTGGACATGTTGTCAGGAGGGACCAATCCCTGCAGAAGGACATCATGTTTGGGAGAGTGGCAGGTCAACAACAAAAAAAAGGAAAACCTTCAACTAGATGGATTGACACAGTGTTCTGCAACAGTGGGCTTAAACATGAAAAAGATGATGTGCTTGGCACAGAATCTGGGAGTGTTTCATTTTGTTGTACACAGGATCACTGTGAGCCTGACTTGGCTCAAGAGTACCTTGCAACAACAACATACCAGGCAAGCCAAAATGAACTAACAGTTGAATTGTTTGGACAAGTGTAACATAAAATGATATATCTTAAGACCTCCTTTAAGATATATTTAAAATATATGTAAAGGAAGAATGTCCCAAGGAAACAAGGCCACTTGTGGTACTGAGGATTAAACCCAACGCCTTGCGCTTGCATGCTTTGCAAGTGCTCTACCACTGAGCTGCACCCTCAGCCCTTTTTGTATTTTGAGACAGCGTCTCCCTAAATTACACAGGCTGCCTCGGGTCTTGAACTTGCAGCCCTCCTGCCTCTGCCTCCCAAATCACTGTGATTATAGGCATGTGCCACCACGCCCAGCCTGCTTTTATATGTCTCCGTTCTGAGTTCATTTACTCATATTTTTTCACCTTAAATTCTTATCATTTATTCCTCCTGTCTGACTGCCACTTTGTACCTCTGACCAACATCTCCCCATTCTCTCTAAATACGCCCATTCTCTGGCCTCAGGGAACCCAGCTCTACTCTCAGTATCATCCTTGTTACAAATGACAGAATTTCCCTTTCTTGTAAGCCTGAATAATACTCCATTTTATATATGTGCATACACACACGTACCACATTTTATCTGTTCATCCATTGATAGATACTTAGGTCTTTTCCTTAACTTGGCTTTTGTGAATAGTGTTGCAGTGAACATGAGTGTGCAGGTATTTCTCTGACATATTGATGTCAAGTACTTAATATATATACCCAGTATTGGGAGTGTTGGATCATATGGTAATTCTGTTTTTAATTGTTTGAGGAAACTCCATAATGTTATCCATAATGGTTGTACTAATTTATATTCTCTCCAACAATATACAAGAGTTCACTTTTCTCCACATCTTCATTAGCATTTCTCATCTCTTGTCTCTTTGATAGTAAACATTCTAACTGGAATGAGGTGATACCTTATTGCTGTTTTGATGTGCATTTTCCCTTATGATCAGTGACATTCATCAGTTTTTTGATATACCTATTGGTCATTTGTATAACTTCTTTTGGGGAAAATCTATTTAGGTCTATTATCCATTTTAAAATCAGATGATGATTATTATTTTGCTATTAAGTTCTTTATATATTCTGCATATCAATGCCTTATTAGAAGCATAGTTTGATAGTTTTGATTTTGAATACATTTCCAGTTTCAGTTATAGAAAATGTTGATGATAACTAATCAATAAAGTGGTGTTATTTTTCTTTAATTTTAGAAAATTCCCTCCTGCCTAAATTTACTGAATGGTTCTAGCTGTAGGTTTAAAGTCATGTGCTGTCTTACCATCTGGAAGTTATTATTCTCAAAGAGAAGCAATGGAGTTTGATCAGCAATAGGAAAAGGGCTAACAGAGAGTTCTATCTTATTTTGCATTATCGACCTTTCAATGTATTATAACTCACTCGAGTGTTTCTGAGTTTTAACTGTTTACAATCCAGTTAATAGAAACTTCTCATTGGGAAACATAAAATTTCATGGGTGAGACTCTGTTACTGAATAAGGCCTGATTCCTAAGCATTTCCAGGTAAAGATGAACTCTAGGAATTGTTTTGTTTCTCCCCCTACCGATAGGGCAAAAGCTGGATTGTTAAAAGAAGTTATGAAGATTTTCGGGTACTTGATAAACATCTTCATCTCTGTATTTATGACCGACGGTTCTCCCAGCTCTCAGAGCTCCCCCGCTCTGACAGCCTGAAGGACAGTCCAGAGGTAAGCATTCAGTACTTTGCGGAAGTCATCACTGAATTGGAGTTAGCAAAAGTTTTCCCGGATACTAACTAAAAGCATATGTTGAGTACTTAGGATCCTTCCTGGGATTATTTATCCATTTTATAACAGAAACATTAGCAAGATTTTGGAATTAGGGTAGGTTCAGTATATAATTTTATTAGGGAAACCTCATAATGGTAACATATAAGCAGGCAATATATATTAGCAGACTATTCTCCAGGGAGGATATAAAAATGTAAAAACAAAAACATGAAAAAAAACTTATTTCACTAAGAATCAAATAAATCCACATTTAAAACAATGCTGTTTTATTAGTTTATGATGGCAGGCTGTGTGTCTGTGCACTTATTTTCACTTCTGTCAAAAATCTCTAGTAAAAGTATAAAAGATTTTTAAACTTTTGGAAAGAGAAATTCTTCATAGCATCAATAAACAAAACAACAGAGAATCAAAAATTCTGAGGATTCTTTAAAAGTAAATGGGATAAGATGTGTGCAGAAGAGAAAAAACAGCCTAAAACCCATGACTGAATATTGAATATACTGTGGACTGGCAAAAGAATCAACAGATCCATCCTAGAAGAAGTGCAACCAGAGTGCTCCTTGGAAGCAAGGATGGTTAGACTGCATCTTACGTATTTTGGACATATTGTCAGGAGGGACCAATCTCTGGAGAAGGACTTCATGTTTGGGAGAGTGGTAGGTTAGCGAAAAGAAGGAAGACCCTCAATTAGATGGATTGACACAGTGGCTGCAACAATGAGCTTAATCATAAAAAAGATTGTATGCATGGCACAGTGGCAGGTAGTGTTTCATTCTGTTGTATGTAGGGTTGCTATGAGCCAGACCCAACTCGACAGCACCTAACAACAACAACAAAACCTATGATCAAGATGACTGTAGAAGACAGGTAAACTCAGCATCTTACTCACAAGCACTGAATGAACAAAATAAGTGAAAAGGATGTGCAGTGAAAGGCCATGTCACATTCTTGAAATGAGAGCATACTTTTATAAAATAAAATTAATCAGATCTCAGAAATGAAAATATCATTTAAATTAACTTTAATAATAGCAAACCTGAAAGTTATATTACGTACAAAGTGGATACAGCTAAAGAGAAATTGGTGAGCTGGGAGATCAAGGCATTTATAAGAATACGGCCTTTGAAAGGAACAAAAAATTAAGAAGTAGTGAGAGAGCAGCTGGGAGTTGTTGAGAATGGGTCAAGAGTAGTTCTTGCTCACAGGGCTTGTAGGAGGGGAGTGAATGGAAGGAAGGAATTAAAAATTAATGTAGAAAATTCCACTGAGCTAAGGGAAGCAATGTATTCATATTCAAAGAGTCCATTAAATATTGTCCTATAAGTGAAAATATTCATACACCGAGAAATGTTGCAGTAAAATTAAACAACAAAACAAAAATCTTAAAACCATTCAGAGAGCAAAAATTAGGTTTTTCTCAAATGATCAGCACTTAGCCATTAGAATTCTCAGGCAGAGCAGACTTGAGAATAGTACAGGGCTATCTTCCAAGTCCTGAGGGAGGTCATTGTAAATCTAAAACTAATTCCAAGACAGTTAAGTACCTGGGCAGAGTGGAGCCCTCATCAGCCACTCAGGATCCAGCATTGCATCGGGGGCTCAGGAATGCTTCAAACCGCAAAGCTCTCAACCAGAGAAAACCCAGAAGTGTTTCTGTCTTCGTTTCCCTACTCTGCCTGGTCATTTTTCTGCCTCAGGACGTCACATTCCAGGAACAGTGAGCTGTACCATGATGTAGGATCCTGGACGAGTGCAGCTGCTTCTGCTCTGCTGTGTACAAGAAAGACTGCAGAGAGTTTTGGGGAAAAAGGTTTCAGAGCAGCAGGGGACAGCTAGCCAGAAAAGGCAAATATGGATCTGTCATAACCAGCTTTTTGCATTGTCAATATAAAAATCGGAAAATTAGAAGCTATAGAATAGTATGATGCCTTGATAATGGAAGGTTAAAAGTGAAAGTCCTGTGTGAGGAGGGGGTCTAAATTACTTTGGAAATGCCCATAGTTTCTGTGGTAATCCTCTGTGAAGAATCGCTTGTAACTATGAAAATGCTTAAAGAGCTGTAGGTTCCTGCCCTCCCCACCTCCCCCCGCCAACCCCAAGCACAGAAATAACCAGTTTGCACAGGAGTTTCTTTGCCACAGTGTAGTATCCTCCTCTGAGTTACACTGGACCTTCCTCTTTCTTTGCAGTCGGTCACTCAGATGCTCATGGCTTACCTGTCACGCCTTTCAGCCATTGCTGGGAACAAGATCAACTGTGGGCCTGCCCTTACCTGGATGGAGGTTATCATCCAATTCACCTTTTATGAAAGTTTATGTTAAAAAGTATTCACTTAATAAATTTGGCATTGATTTTGATAGTTGTTGAGTTTCAGCAGTCAAAGAAATAGAGTATATCTTTTACCTTCTGGGAGGATGGGTTTCCGATATGTGAAATATTTTTCATCTCAAATCTTTTATAGTTTGAGAAAATAATTTTAATCTGTCTTATGAACCTTAACGATACCTATTATTTTCGTGTTCCATCTATTAATGTATGCACTTAGTAAGTCATATATTTTTCAATTGATGTCATAGTTGAAAATACTTTTTCAGTTATTTATGAACAAGTGACACCCTTTTGAAGGGTCTGATTTAAGAGTATTTTGAGGTATTTATTGTTAATTTGGGCTGGGGTTTAGCTCAGTTGATAGAGCAATCCGGGTTCCATCCCTAGCATCGGAAAAAAATGGGAGGACTCCCAAAGCAATCCCGAAACAATCAGCCATTAAAAACCCTATGAGGGTTGCTGTGAGTCAGTCTGGACTCAGTGGCACGTAATGATTATTAATTTGCCTGTGTAGAGGTATATATTATTCTCTTCTCCCAGTAGCAATTGGGAATGCAAGAAGGAAAAGAGAAAGGCTATAGAACCATAAGCCAAGCCCGCTTGCCCTGAGATCTTGACTTTTCCATTATTGCCCATGTAATACGGAAAAGTAATTACATCTCTTTTAAATTACATTACATCTTTCAGCTTTAGAATCTTCACTTTAAATGATGTTAATGACAATAAGTATGTTTTACAACTAGGATCAAATTAAATCATATACATTATACACACAGCACAATGACTGCCATCTATCAACTACCCAATAAGTGGTGGGTTTTTTGGTTTATTGTGTCTTTACACGAAATTGAATTGTCTTTCATGGGTAGTCAAGGAAACATCTGCAAGCACCTCACCGAGCATGTTCTTTATTACAGATTGATAATAAGGGAAACCATCTTCTAGTGCACGAAGAGTCATCCATCAACACTCCTGCGGTCGGTGCTGCCCACGTTATCAAGAGGTATACCGCTCGGGCCCCCGATGAATTGACCTTAGAGGTAAGGAATTAAAAAGAGCTGTTTGTTCTCTGGTCCTTACCTCCTTTCCAGCTCCATCCTTAACTATTTTAACCATTCACTTTTTTTTTGGTGTCTTTGTTTTTTTTATTGTTTGTTTGTTTGTTTTTGTAGTTCTTGGAGTTGACCCCAGGGCCTCCCACATACTTTGCAAGTCCTCTAACCCTAGGCTGTACCCCTAGCCAATTTTTTATTATTTTATTTGGAAACAGGGTTTCACAAAGTTGTGCAGGCTGCCTCTGGCCTCAAATTCACAATCCTCCTGCCTTGCTGGGATTAGAGGCTTGTGCCACAGCACCCAGCCATTAAGCTAACTTTTGAAACTTAAAAGCTGTTGGGTTTTTGATAATCTTTTATTTTTCAGCCTGGAATATTTTCTGTTTTTATTTAAATGGTCATACTCATCCTTCAACACTCAGCTTCAGCATCTCCCACTTCTTCCAGGAAGTCATCCTTGATTTCACACCATGCAAACAACCTACTCCCAAAGTTAGGCTGAATGCTGTTTGGAACTATTCTCCTGGCTAATCTCTGACGTATCACCCAGTACATTTAACCATAGTTCTCTTCCTGTTTGTTTTAGTAGGCCTCTTGAAGGCAAAGATTGTTTTTGTTTTGGTGCCTTAACACAGTGATACTCAATGATACATGTTTTTGTTGTTGAGAATGAAACTAAGTTATAGAGTTTATTAAGTTGATGCTTCAGAATCAGTATAGATGCTCAGAGAGAGTGAGATACACATCCAAGACATGGATGCGGGCTTCTCAAGAGAGAAAAGAAGCCAATACCTTTTAAAAAATATTCACTGAAAGATTGAGTTAACAGAAGAAAGGTGAAATGAATGGTTCATTCCAGCAGATGCAAAAGGAGAGGAATTAAGTTTCTGATTCTTAAAAATGGTTGATGAGAGACAAAATAAATGCCAACAATTATTTGATTTAACAAAGAACAGTATACTTTTTTACAATATAGAATCTGAAAACTGTTCTCAAACTAAACTTTTAGATTCTATACAGAAAGAAATGCAGATCTTAGAAGATGTCATGTCTGTTAGCAAATATGACTTTGAAGATAACTTCCATATAACTTGAGAAATCAGTGTGAATATACGAAGACAGATTTCTCAAAATGTACTATATATTAAAAGCGCTCATATACTTAACCATGTTTTATCATATATCTCGGCACCTATTTCAATTGATGAATATAGTCTCCATTAAATACATTATCAAGAACTATTATAATTTTTATATTTATGATTTTGTCAAAATTTGTGTAATCTCACTAGTGTTCCTTTTGGAATGAAGAACGCTAGCTCTTTAGTGGAAGTATGATATTGTACCATCTACTGAAAGGGGTGCCGTGCCATCACATTTTACAGTTACTGAGAATAATCGAACTTAGACCTTTTCGTATATGATTAAATAGGAGGTCAAATGCTCAGTGCAGTGCTTTGTGCATATTAATAAATATTAATAATTACCGTTGTTGTTGTTAGGTGCCATCAAGTTGATGTCCATAGCGATCCTGTGTACAACAGGCGAAACACTATTGTCAGTGCTTCTCCGTTATTCATAGGGTTTTCAATGGCAGATTGATTTTTGGGTGTGGGTTGCCGGGTCCTTCTCCCAAGCCTACAGCACCTTGTGTTCCCAGTTGGTCTTCCATCCAAGTACTAACGAGGCCCGACTCTGCTTAGCTTCTGAGATCTGACGGGATCAGACGTCACAGTAGTTTGGCTGCAGGCTTAACAGACACTAGTATCACTCTAAACTATCTTTTATAAGTGAATCTGATCACTTCTAGTGACAGAGGTAACAAAGGACAGATGCCCCTTGATTTATGATAGAGTTGCATCCCAGTAAACCCGTTGTAGGTTGGAAATATTGTCAAGTCCAAAGTGCACCTAACGTACCTAGCATCCTGAGCATCGTGGCTCCGGATGTGTAGCTTATCAGTTGATTGCCTCCTTGGTGTTGGGGCTGAGTAGGAGCTGTGGCTTGCTGCTGCCACACGGCATCGCAAAAGAGTATTACCAGTGTACGACATGTTACTAGCCTGGGAAAAGATCAACACTCAAAATTTGAACTGCAGTTTCTACTGAATGCAGAATGCATTTGCACTATGGTAAAGTTGAACCGTGGGCTTGGGTTTAGCTCAGTTAGTGGAATGCTCCTCTGCACTCTCTGAGGACCCAGGTTCGATCCTCAGCACTGCAAAAATAGGAGAAGGATGTGACAATCCACTCCCGAAACAATCAGCCATTGAAAACCCAGTGAGAGTTGCTATGAGTCAGACCTGACTTGGTGGTACCTAACAACAACAACAATAACAACAACAACAACAAATTGAATCATCTACTAAGTTGGACCCGCCTGCAGCCATAGCCTTGATCCCGTCAGATCTCGAAAGCTAACCAGGGTCGGGCCTGGTTAGGACTTGGATGGGAGACCGCCTGGGAACACCAGGTGCTGTAGGCTTGGGAGACAGACCCGGCAACCCACTCCCAAAAATCAATCCGCCATTGAAAACCCTATGAACAGCGGAGAAGCACTGACAATAGTGTTTCCCCTGTTGTATGTAGGGTCGCTATGAGTTGGATACTGACTCGACGGCATCTAACAACAACAAGTAAGTTGGAGGCTGTATTTTAACAGAAGTAGTAGTGATGAAATGATGCCTGATATTAATAAATCTTGTGCTAGTCAAGCACTGTGGTACACGCCTATAATAACAAGCTCCTTGGGAGGCTTAGGCAGAAAGATCATGAGTTCACTGCTAGAGGCAGCCTTACAATTTAGTGAGACCCTGTTTCAAAAGTGAAAAAAAAAAAAAAAAGGAAGCTGGAAGTACAGTTCAGTCGTGGAGTGCTTGCCTGCCATGTATGCAGCCCTGGGTTCAGCTGCCTGTAGTGAAGAATAAGAAGTCGTATACTGAAAGCTGGCTTTCTGAAGTTACAGCACATATGATAACTGTATCCCAGTTTTTGTGCTGCTTAGCTTTTTATAGATGTCTTCTTAACAAAAGGTGAAGACTATAAAATCATTTCAAAAAGAGGTCATATCCTTTTCTACAAATTATTAGCCAGAGCATAAAATAGTACTTTACCCTTTTGTACAGTTCAAGTCTAAAATCTAGATATAACAGCTGGTTTAAAATTTAACTAAAACCCTTTTACTTAAAATTTTGATTTTCGTAGGTGGGAGACATCGTTTCTGTTATTGACATGCCCCCAAAAGTGTTAAGTACATGGTGGCGAGGCAAGCATGGATTTCAGGTAAGCAACAGGAAGGGAAAGTTCAAAGAACAGTTTTTGTGTATTTCATTACTGTGTCTATTTGTGAAATGTACTGCCAGTGGACTTTGTCATCAGAAATTTTGTCTATAGTGATGAAAAAATGGAGATGATAGCGGCATTAGACTTTGGTTCCCTTGTTGAGTTGCTGTGCCAGTGGTTCTCGCCTCCTCCTCTTCATCTCTACACCTTGGTGTAGCCAGGATGTGAGCAGAGTGTCTTCCCCCAGGACCGCTGCAGGGCGTCAGCTTGCAGACCTGCCTTGCTTCTGTACTGGTTTTAAGTCATGACTCACAAGGATTTTCTATTGAGAAGTCAAAATGCATTGTAACTCTTATTGGAAACAGTGTATTAATTGCAGGACAACAGAATCTTAGGGTGTCTCATTTTTTTTCCATATACATCTAAATAATTTGAGACCTCACAATAACATCTCTTCAATCAACCTAGCACAGGATAGATGGATTTTCTCTTATCTTTTAAAATTATCCATAGATGAGCCTCTGAAAATGCCTTAAAATTGTACTCTTTTCTTTCTTTTTTTCCCCCCCAGTACTGGGGGTTGAACCCAGGGCCTTGCTTGCATGCTTTGCAAGTGCTGTACCACTGAGCTGCACCCTCAGCCCTTTTTTTTTTCCCCTTTTTGAGACAAGGTCTCGCTAAATTGCTCAGACTGCCTCTGGTCTTGAACTTGTGATCTTCCTGCCTCTGCCTCCCAAGTTACTAGGATTATAGGCATGCACCACCATGCCCAGCTTTAAAATTGTACACATAATCTATAGACTGTTTCTTTGTGGTTTCCATATAAAATTATTACAAAAATTCTATATAAATAAAGTGTTTATACTATATAGTTGGAAATTTGATAACTATTGTATAAATATTTGAAGCTTTACATATTTAAAAATCCTAATGGTTAGCTTTCTAAAGATGGATTTTCTTTAAAAAAATGTTAATATAGCTTAAGACAGAATAGCATAGTAGTTAATTTTGGGCTCTGGTGCCAGATTGCCTAGGTTTTAATCATGTGTTTTCTTGGGCAACTTATTTTGTGTTCTGTGCCTCAGTTTCATCATTTTGGGGATCACAGGATTATATTTTACCCCATACACTTGTCATGAAAATTAAATGTGAGAAGATAAAAGTGTGAAGAACTTAGACCAGCCTTGATGTATATTTGTTTGCTCAATAAATGTTGATTTTAAAATGTAAACAATTCTGTTTTTTATTTGAAATCTTAAATTTTAGCAATCCCTTGCTCTAGTATAAAAGCAGATACAGCAATTTGACCTGGTGATTAAGAGCAGAAAAATCACATTCATGTTGCCTCGCAGCTTCACTTGTTTGTTCAATAAGGGTCCCCATTCATCTTGAGCTCTGATTTCTCCACTGCTCTGATGAAACAGATGCTTTCTTTTCTTTTCTTTCTTCCCTTCTTTTTGCAGTACTGGCCTGAACCCAGGGCCTTGCACATATTTTGTAAGTGCTCTAATACTGAGCTGTACCCCCAACCCCTTTTCTATTTTTTATCTTGAGACAGGCCTTACTTGCTAAATTACACAAGCTCTTTCTGGCCTTGAACTTGCCATCCTCCTGCCTCTACTTCCCAAGTGTCTGAGATTTCAGGCATGGGCCACTGTGCCCAGCTGAACAGATGCTTTTGATTAAATATAAACCTAAATAGAAGACTTGTTAGGTGTCCGACTCATTGTGACCCTACGTACAACAAACAAAATACTATTGTCTGCTTCTCTTCTATTCATAGGGTTTTCAAAGGCTGATTGTTTTTTGAGAGTGGGTTGCTGGGTCCTTCTCCCAAAGCCTACAGCACCTGGTATTTCCAGGTAGTCTCCTATCCAAGTACTAACCAGGCCCGACCCTGCTTAGCTTCCAAGATCTGATGGGATCCGATGCCACAGTGCTACGGGTGCAGGCAAATAGTAGACCTGCGTTATCTTTTTTACATTAAGGAATTAATTTCTTTTCTTTTCTTTTCTTTTCTTTCTTTTTGTTTCTTTTTTTCTTTTTCTTTTTTCTTTCTTTTTTGTCTTTTGATTTTTGTTTTTTGCGGTACTTGGGGATTTAACCCAGGGCCTCACACATAACTTCTGCTGAAGTTAATACTCTATGTTAATGGAAATGAGCTATAGACTTTAGCATCTGAAAGATGATGAAAAAATAAATTTGGCTTTAAAATGAGTCATTTTTAGTCTTGACATTGCTACCAACTTTCTTGCATATAACTGTAGAGTATTTGCTTTCTTTGGATTTCTTCTTAAAATTTCTTCTTAAAATTAGAAGTTTCCACTTATAATCTCTTTTCCTTCTCAATATTTTGATTCTGTGATTGTAAAAATACTAGTAAGTTTTTCCTTCATTTTTGTAACACATGTCTAATGAATATAGATTTATATTAATTATTTTATGTAGACTCACACAAATTAGTTCATTGTCTAAGCAAACCAATCCTTTTAAAAGTCAATATAAATGTAAAATGTAAAACTAGTTTAAATTAATTTTTTGCAAAAATATATTAAAAACATTTTTAATTCAAAGAGACTTGTGACGGAGAGTTGAAAGTTGTTCCTGTGGAGTGCGGCTGTTCTTCCTCATTGGCGTTAGGAGGGCGGTGGGTGGTGGGTGTAGGTTGCAATGGAGGGTGCCTGCGAGAAGTGCCGTGGAGCGGGGGTGCCCATGAAACCAAGAGCAAGTCTTTAAATGTCACCGTCAAAACTTTATTTAAGGAGTCCAGTATTTTAAGGAAAGGCTCCACGCAGCTCCGTGTTCCTTGCTGTTCCCACACTCGTCATTTATAAGGCGCCATGGCACAGGGGGCGTGAGCGTGGAAATGTGTCAAGCCTCTCTAGTGGAGAGTGTTGCTTGGCATTGCACAACCAAGGTGTTCTTTAACTTCGGAAAACTTCCAAGTAGTTAGTATCTCCCCCCACCCTTTTTTTTTTTTTCCGAAGAGGAGACAGTTTTTGAGAGGTTTAATAAATAGCCAGGATGTTAAATCAGTAAGTGATGGATGGAGCAGAGACTTGAGTCCAAATCCATTCTGCCCCCTTCCCTGAAGAGCCCTCTGTATGACTCGTTCTTACACAACTAACCCTCCACTTCCGTTTTCTCCACCATGGAAGGCAGCATCTTCCCTTTCCAACCACCAAGCAGCACAGTGAGGGTCAGCCAACTGCTCATTCCCCTTCAGTGGTGGAAACGCTGCTGTCACTGTGTCAGGTTTTGACATAATGATTATCACATTGTATGCCTGGGTAAACTCTTTCACCAGCCACTTATGGCTGTGCCTACTCTTCTTAGGTATTTTAAATCTGTGTGAGCCCCTTTCCAGATACTCTATTGAGAGGAGGATAATCTTAATTATCTACATACAAGATAATTGTAAATTAGACCCCTTTTCATATCTCAATTTTCTAGTGTAAAATAACTGTAATAATAGTTTAGTCCAGTGGTTTTGTGCTATTTGTTTTTAAATCCAGTGGAATTATTAATTAAACAGTCTCACATAGAACCCCGATGTGAGCAGAGTTGATGGTGGAGTTTCTCTGGTTAGTTCAGGTCAGCTCACTGGACCACAGGCCCCATGGAACTGCCTGGTCAGCTTCCTGCAGCCTCTCGAGGCAGCCCAGAAGGTCCACAGCAGAGCTGGCAACCACCACAGGTTACTGGTGGGCCTGACATTATGTAGTGGATGTAGTGTATCAAACGCTATTTAAAACTCTAAATTTCTAAAGATAACCTACAAGTGTAAACGTATTAGAGAAACATGTTCTTTATAATGGCGTTTTTATGTGATCCCCTTATAGAAGGATAATAATCAATTTAAAAAATTTCTTTAACGTAAATTATGTCTGAAATGCTATAAGTGGTTGATACAAATTCAGAATGCAAACAATAGTACATAGCGTGTGTGTGTGTGTGTGTGTGTGTGTGTGTGAGAGAGAGAGAGAGAGAGAGAGAGAGAGAGAGAGAGAGAGAATATGAGAGAATGAATATAGGTATTTCCCCATTAGTGAGCATGGCTATTTCTAAGGTTCATTCATTCCTTAATTGTCTGTTAGGTACTGTGTTAATTTACCAGGGCTGCCATAACAAAATACTGCAGACCGACTGGCTTAAACAACTGAAATTTATTTTCACACAGCTCTGGAAGTTAGAAGTCCAAGATTAAAAGTGTTGACAGGCTTGTTTTCCTCTAAGGCCTCTCTTCTTGGCCTGCAGATAGCTTCTCTTGGGTTCAGTCTCTTGATCATGTCCCAAAGTTCTTGAAAATGATGGTCATGTTCTTTTAATTTATTTTCTTTGTTGATATCTGAATGTAGTATTTCCTGACCTTATCTTCTGTCCCTGATATTCTATCTTCTGCTTCATCTAGTCTAGTGGTGAAGTTTTTCACTGTGTCTTCTGTTTGGTTTATTGAGTTCTTCATTTACAACATTTCTATGGGTTTTTTTCAGAATCTCAGTTTTCTTGCTGAATTTCTCATCCATTTTGCTGACTTTATCTACACTGTTGACTTTCTAAGTCCTGTATTGATTTTCTTAGTTTATTCATTTGCTTGTTTGGGTCCTCTTTGAAGTCATTGATCATGTCTACAAGGAAACTTTTAAATCCTCTGTCTGACATTTCCACTGCTTCAGTATCTTTGGATTCAGTGGTTAAGGAATCATGGTCTCTTGGCGGAGATGTGTGGCCTTGTTTGCATGTTTCTCATGTTTCTGATTTGTGATTCTGTAGGGGTGGATATCACTTCCTGTTTTGTTTAGGAATCTTCTTAGTGTTTTTTTCTTGAGATCACACTCTCCAGTGCCAGCCCCAGAGAGGAAGACAAATCACTGTAATAATCATGATATCCAGCCAAAACCAACTATAGAAACATTCAAAATCATTTAATGCAACTGCTGCACTACTAATGCCCATATAACAGGAAATGGCAATAATCATATTGAGTAATCTATGAGGTTACCAAATACTTAGGTTGAAGGCATACATAGTATTTGCCTGAAATGTGAAGGGGCTGGGATTTAGCTCGGTTGGTAGAGCACTGCTCTGCAGTCTCTGAGGTCCGAAGTTTGATTCCCAGCACTGGAAAAATGGGAGAAGGATGTGGCAACCCACTCCCAAGGCAATCCTGAAACAATCTGCAGAGGGTCGCTATGAGTCAGACATGACTCAGCAGAACCTAACACCACCACCAATAAAGGCCTGTTATAATAGATGCCAGCTAATCCTGGGTTGACGCCTGCAGCTGTAGCCCTGTGGCATCCAATCCTGTCAGATATTGGAAGCTAAGCAGGGTCGGGCCTGGTTAGTACCTGGATGGGAGACCGCCTGGGAACACCAGATGCTGTAGGCTTCGGAGAAGGACCTGGCAACCCCGTCCCCAAAATCAATCTGCCATTGAAAACCCTATGAACATCAGAGAAGCACTGACAATAGTGTTTCCTCTGCTGTACAGAGGGTCGCTATGAGTCGGATACCGACTCCACGGCACCTAACAACAACAACAATCCTGGGTGGAGAGGTGGGTTGGGCCACTTTTAGGGCTGACCTGAGGTCCCCTTAGGGAATCAGTCTCTCTCTTTCTTTCTCTGTGTCTCTGCCTTTGTCTCAGTCTCTCTTCTTTCTCTCCCTCTCTCCCCTCTTAGGCAATAGGCTCTCCATGAGCCAGGCCAGGGGAGGCAGAGCTCAGGGTGCTGGCCATGTCTAGGGAGAACCTCGGGCCCCAGGGGAAGGAGCGCCAGGAAGGACTGCTGTGTGGGCACCCTTCTCCATTGCTGTCCTTGGGCCGCATCTGGGAGGGGCCCAGGCAGGCTCCTGGGTTAGCAGCAGGCCCTCATTTCATTTGTGGTAGGAAACCCTCTGACATCGAGCATGCTGCTCCAAGGTAGGCGACTCAAGACAAGCAGGCTTCAGTGTCTCCCTAATGAGCTGGGGAGGTCCAGGCCCTGCCAGGCTCCCTGGGGGTCTTGGAGGGCTTCCTGGAAGAGTGCAGTCTCGTGTGTGTCTTCTGGGGAGACGAAGTCCAGGTGACCTGCTGCTGCTTCTGTCAGTGGGAGGACTCAGGCCATGCGTGGCAGCATACCTCGGTTGGCCAGCTCAGGTGGCTGTGGTTACTCGGTGACTCTGCAAAGAAAGCTTTGCCAGCAGACCAAAGAGCAGCAAGCACGGTGGTGCAGACTCTTCCCCAGTGGTGCAGCAGAGCTCGGGGCTTAGCATGTCCCGGACAGTGGTTTTCTGGGGTTTGGGATCAATGAGTGCCAGAGACTCGGGAGAGAGAACACAGGGAGCGAGGGCATGAACCTCTGCCTCCCAGGCGGGAGACACAGGCCACTGAGGTGTGCTCTGAGCACTGTAGGCCTTTCTAAAATCTCTGCACTTGTGGTTTGTGACGTGTCACGAGGACCCCGCCTTTTCTCTTGTCAAGGTCTTGTGTGTGTTACCCCTTTCTGGCTAGCTGTCAAGACATGCCCGGGTACCTGTCACCATGTGGAGGTCACTCCTCTATGTTGCTGTGTGCCAGTGCAGTGCAGTCATGTCTAGTCACTTTATCATTTAAAAAAAAACCCAAAAGACCTGATTTTTAGTACATTTTTTAGATTTACACAATAATGGAACGGGGTTTTGTAGAATTACACTGGTACCACCGGAGTTATCCTGTTGTTTACATCTTGCTCTGTAGCACCTTGGATAGAACTGGCAAACACTGATCTTCCCCAACCATCAGCTGTGGGCTGAGTTTGCCTATGACCCACAGTAAGTGCCATCTCTGGAAAAGTGGCCTGAGGGACAGCCAGGCCAGAGCCACATAGAGAGGAGTGCAGTCTCAACTCCTACCCCACAACTGCTAATGACAATTTTTGTTATAAAAAGGCCTTGCTTTCTGTTATAATTAATGAAGCAGTACTGACGCCACTGTTTTCACTGTGGTCCATCATTTGTATTAGGGTTCATTCTGGGGTTATACATTCTGTAGGTTTCAACAAATGCATAATAACATATTTATCATTACAGCTTCATACAGAATAGTTTATATTCTTTTTTTTTTTTTTCATGGTACTGGGGACTAAACCTAGGGCCGCAGGCATATTTTGCAAGCGCTGTACCACTGAGCTATACTCACAGCACTTTTTAAATTTTTTATCTTGAGACAGGGTCCCATAATGTCAAACAGGCTGCCTCTGTCTTCGAACCTGCTATCCTCCTGCCTTTGCCTCCTGAGTTGCTGGGATTATAGGTGTGTGCCACTGTGTCCAACCAGAATAGTTTAACTACCCCAGGACTCTCCCATATTTCAACCTATTCGTCCCTGCCTCCACCTGAGCCCTTGATACACACAGACGTTTTACTACCTCCATAATACAGTCACTTTTTCCAGAATGCTGTATTTATAACTTTTTCAGTATGGCCTCTTTCACTTAGTATGCACTTCAGGTTCCTCTATGTCTCTCCATGTTGACGGCGCCTTTGGTTGTTTTAATCCATCTGCAATATTCAGTGTTATGGATGTGCCACAGTTTATGTATCCATTCATCTACTGAAGGACATCTTGGCTTGTTGGGTTCTTTCTGGGGTTTCTCTCTCTCTCTCTGCATTGTGGGTGGAAGCAAGAGGTGGGTGCCCCAACACTGCACCCGGTGGTAAGGCTGTGGCGGGAGAACAGAGTGTCACGCACAGGATAGAAGGACAGGGGTTTATTCATGAAGGAGGGGAAAGGAATGGAGAATTAGGGAGAGGGTGAAGGGGAGTTGGAGAAGGGACGTGCTCAGCTGCTGTCTCTGCCACTGGGGCAGAGACTCCCAGGTGTCCGTGTCATTGCTCTTCCAGCTTGCAGATTTCGCCACTTGGGGGCCCTGAGCTTGACTCCTGGAGTCTTGCCTCATGAAGCTATTGGTCTGTGTAGGTTTTCCAGCACTGTAGACGTTGGGGTCAGATAGAGACGGCAGGCGGGTTGAGGGATGATGAAGGCAGGTCGGAGGAAGGCTGAAGGCTAGGCTAGGCAGACGAGTAAATGGGCTTTGGGCCCTTAAGGAATCACCCGGTGAGCTTCTCATGGATGGTGTTCAGAAAGGCCGCTGAACTCTGAGCTCCAGAATTTATATGGCCTGATAGCCAGCCAATCAGGGAAACAGGGTTGGATCAGAAATGGTCAGTTGGGCACCAGGGGGGCTTTAGATGCTAATACCTTGGGTGTCATCTTAACCCACTTGATGGGACGGGAGAAGAGGGAGATACCTGGATGTATAGCAAAGGTGACCCTTTGCTATCTTGCCCCATAGGATTCCGAGTGGGCTAGATGAGCTCCTGGGAATGGCCATGTTTGGGGTACTCTCTATCCCCCCGGGAATCCCAATGTCAGCTGCCTCCATGTTTTTGGCAATTACGAATAAAGCTGCTATAAATATCCATGTACAGGTTTTTGTGTGGACAGAAGGTTTCAAGTCCTTTGGGTAAATACCAAGCATTGCTGATTACCGTAGTAACAATATGTTGAGTTTTGTAAGAAGCCACCAAACTCTTTCCCTAAGTGGCTGTACCGCTTCATATTGCCAGCAGCAATGATGAGAGGTCTTGCTGCTGGGCACCCTCACCAGCACTTGATGACTGTCAAGTTGTAGGGTGTTTAACCATCCTGATACGTGTTTAGTGGTGTTGCATTGTTGTCTTAACTTACAAAGAAAGTCAATCCAAGAAATAGCATTGACTGGGTATACTTTAGGGTGCTATACTGCTGTCTTCGTTATTCTGTTAATGATTATCCTTTCTACTCTCTGTTTGCCACTCACCGTTCTTGCAACTTTAATGTATGTAAGAATGATCAGGGGGATATGTTTTTTTTTTTTTTTTTTTTTTTTTTTTGCGGTACTGGTGGTTGAACCCAGGGCCTTGAGCTTGCATTCTCTGTAAGTGCTGGACCACTGAGCTGCACCCTCAGCCCATTTTTTTAGTTTTTGAGACAGGGTCTCGCTAAGTTACACAGACTGCCTCTGGTCTCGAACTTGCGATCCTCCTGCCTCCGCCTCCTGAGCCGCTGGGATTACAGGCGTGCGCCACCGCGCCCGGCAGGGGGATATGTTAAAAAGATTAACTATCAGGACATCAGCCCCAAAACTCTATTTCAGTAGTTGTCGGGTTTGACGTGAGGCCCATTTTATATAATTTGATCTCTGTGTGGGGGGGTAAATTTTGCTAGTCCGTTGGCGGTTGGTAAAGATAAGTATTTTGCCACGTTCTATTAAACGTATTGTCCACACCCAGACCAAAATTTAGCCGTAGGAACAGAAGGGTAAGTTCATCCACGTGTTTAAATTATGCGATGACTCTCTTTTCTTAAACTTCTGGGAGTAGGAAGTGTGAAATTATATTAGCTACAGCAATTTGAAATTCTGGAATCTGAGGGTTTTTTTCTCTAATCTCCCAAAGAGTGCATTGAATCTTTTGTCTTTATTTTCTGAGGTGTTTCATCATGGAATGTACATTTGAGGGGACCCATAAACCCTTCACTGTTTTCTCGGTTGGTAAAGTACCTGCCAGCACTACCCTGTGTGTAGACCATGTTGGGAACGCGGGGTGAGCCTTTTCTCCCCCTTAGGTAGAAGGCATTATACAAATTTAATGATACTCTCTTTGAGCATTATTTGTTTCTTTAGTGTGATGTTTCTCGGAGTTTTTTGTGGGAGCCACTGGCATCGGAATGACTTGAGAAACATGTTAACACTGGGTGTTGATCATTGGCAGCTGAGGGCATGGGCAGGCGTCTTGAGTTTGAACAAGTTCCTCAGACGATTATCATGCACTAAATGTGAGACCTGGCACTCCAGCCTTTCGTTGTTTGTCCTGTGCACAGATGGAGGGAGCAAGTAAACAGTTCAACCACTGTCCTGTCCTCCCCACCTCCCCCCAGTCTTCCCGTAACACGTATTTACGATATGGTTAACCTAGTGGATAAAAGCCAGTTCAGAGTTTGACAATTTTATACACCTCATTTCCTCTTGATTCTCTGCAAGTGGGTCAAGGATCAGCTATTGTACTTTTCATAGTTACCGCAGAACATTGCCTGAACATCTTTGTGCACAAGACTCAAAGAACCATTGCTTGGACAATGAAGATTTCCCTACCACAAGAGTTGAATGTGCCTCCAAATAACTGATTTGCAGAGAAATCTTTATCAAAAAAAGTAGATATTTAGAAGTCTTAAGCTTTTAATATCCTAGACTCCAGAGCTGTACCTTTTCATAACTCAAAATCAAATAGAGCAAAATGTAGTGGGACATCATATTACAAATTTTCATCTGTGGTATTACATAATCGCAAGAGAAGAGGGGATCTGTGATGCTGTAAATGAAAGTCCTTGCTGACACTTCTTGAGTGCTGTGTGAGCTGCTCTCAGTGATTTCTATTAACCTTTAATTCTTGCAGCTTTAAGAAGAAGGGTCTGTTATTCTTTCATTTTCTATGTGGAGGAAGCTACAGCATGGAGGGCTGAAACCACTCGCTTGTGGTTATCTCACTGATTAGTGGAAACCTTACAAAAGATCTGAGGCATTCTGGGCAATGAACAGATCACAGGAGCAATTTCTACAGTAGTGGCTTCTACTGTTCCCCTTGTATGAATCATAAATTTCTATAGTAGAAAAGATGATAGTGGACCATCTGGTCCTAAACTATCATTTTTACAAAGGGTAAATAAATTTAGATGAACTTTTCTGTTTCACAGAAACAGTGAAGTACATGAGGTTGTCAAGGCCAGCACTCTAGCATGATGAGTTCCAGTTTTGTATTTCTTCCCCCTTTGGGTCACAGAAATGTATACATTTTACTAATTTATTTTCTTTATTTGTTGCTGATGTTTTGATTTCACTTATTAATGCCATTAGCAACGGTCTACTGGATGGCTTTTTGTTAATTTATAGCATCCGAATACGTCCTACCAAGTGATACTTACACTTCCAGTTTCATAGGAGTAATTCAGAACATGGTTTAGGCAGACTCTTAATCACATCAAACCGTACACACTCTCTTTATGATATCTTCTAAAATCCCTTCTTATGATTCTGAGATAAAATGTACAAATAATATAGCTACTTACTCATATATACAATTTCTTAAAATCAATATAAATTTTCACATGTAAAACAGAGATGAAAAGAAAATAATGCACTTGATTGATTGATTGCAATACATGGGGGCTGAACCCAGCGTCTTGCACATACTTTTGTGAGCACTCTTCCACTGAGTTTCACCACTATCTCTTTTATATTTCTTAGACTGGGTCTCACCAAGTTACGCAAGCTGCTTCTAGCTTTAGACTTGCAATCCTCCTGCCTCTGCCTCCCAAGTCACTGGGATTGCAGGTGTGCACCACCACACCTGTCTGTATTTAGATATAAATAAATACTTGGGACATCTCCATGAGAGTGTTGTTATTTTAAAGGTAGTCCACAGACTAACAGCATTAATGTTGGTCAGAAAAAATAATAGGATCCATTTATAATAGCATCAGAAATATGAGATACTGTAGAACACTGCTTGTTGAAATTAAAGAAGACCAAAGTAAATAGAGAGATAGACCATGGTTATGGGTTGCAAAGTGGCATTGTTAAGCTGTCATTTCTTCCCAAATTGGTCCCAGTTAAAATCCCAGCAAACTCTTGTGGACATGCAGGGGACCAAGAAAAAGAAGAGCCAAAACAAATCTGACAAATGGTGAAGTTGGAGAACTAACACTAACTGAAGATATACTATAAAGCTACAGTATCAAGAAAATGTACTATCAATGGAAATACAGATAAGTTGATGGAACAGAATAGAAAGTGTAGAAATAAACTTTATTTCTTGTAGCATCTACAAAAATTAACTCAAAATGGATCATGCACTCCAAAGTACAGTATGAACTATAAACCTTCTCAAAGAAAAGATAGAAGAAAGTGTTTCTGGTTTCAGATTAGGCAGATTTCTTAAGTGTTCTTAAACATCAGAAGAGCGGTTCATAAAATAACATTGCATTCTGTCAAAATGCAAAGCCTCTGCTCTTTGCAAGGCTCTGTTAAAAGAATAGAAAGACAAGCCACAGACTGGGAGGAAGTATTGGTAGTAATTATATCTGATAATGGTCTGTATCCAGAACATGTGAAGAACCCTCAAAACTCATTGAGAAGTAGAACTCAATTTAAAAGAAGCAAAGATTGCAACATAGACATCAACAGAAGGATAAGAAAAGTGAACACATAAGGAGATGTTCAGCAGCAACAGTCCGTAGAGAAGTGCAGATTAATGCCTATTGATCTGAGTGGTGAAGATGTGGAGGACCTGGAACGTTTATACAATGCTGGTGGGAATGGAAGATACTGCAACCAGTTCGGAAAACAGTTTGGCATTTCTGTATGTCAAATATACACCTGTTATGTGACCTATTCATTCCATTCCCAGGCACTTACCCAAGACAAAAGATGCTTATGTCCATACAAAAACTTGTATGTGAATGTTTATAGCAATTTTATATGCAGTAATCCCAAACTATAAACAACCCTTACATCTGTCAATTATAGATTAATGGATAGAGTAGGAGTAGTATCCAGACAATGAAATATTAGTTGGGAATTAAAAAGAATGGACCATTGAAGCATTCAGCAATGTGAATGATCCTCAGAATGATTATGCTCCATGGAGGAGGACAGAGAGCGTAGGCCCTTTCCACATGACTTCTTTCAGATAAGATGACAGGAATTCTGAGTAATGCATAGTGACAGAAAATAGATCAGGGGTTCACCTGATGGAACGGGGTTCACCTGAAGGATGGGAAGCAGGTGGTAGGAAGGAGAGATCACAATGAGGTACAAGAAAACTTCAGGGTTGATGAATATATTGACAGTCTTCATTGTGGCACTAGTTTCATGGCTGTCAGAACTTATCAAAATGTATATTTGAAATATTTGCAGTTTATTGTTTACCAATTACACTTAAAGTTTAAAGAAAAAAACTGCAGAAGCATCCTTGACCTGGCCTTGTTTGTACATGCAATCCAATTGGCCTCTGTGTCTCTGGATTCATCTACCTTCAGTTTTCATTCCATTTTCCTATTGAAGCTTTCTATTATCTCTTTCCTACTCAATTTTTGCAAAATTCAAGGTGACATTCCTTTTACTTTGAATGATAGCCATTGCTAGTAGAATTTTCTTCCTATAACACAGTTTCTGACCCTCAGATGCTCAGAGTTTGCCTTTTCATTTCCTGCAGAAGGACTTCCAGACCCCGTTGTGATATAAAGACCATCCAGGATCTCTGACCCAGTTGGGTCCTCTAGTGTTTAATTGTGACTGCTCTAGTTTATAAACTCCCTGTTCTGCCATATTTAACTCCTGTCATCTCTTCCCCCATCCCATTGCACGTAGCATTCTTTTCTACTCTTGTGTCTTTTCTCCTGTGTGTCCTTTCGTATACAGTGTCTTCCTCCAGCCCCCTCTTGCTCCTTTTAGGGAGGAAAGGTAAGGCAAACTCATTATAATTTTAAAGCACCTGTAATTTATTTTGTCTTATGTGGTGTTCCCTTGTGCTAACTAGGAAAATGAATTCAAGCTCCTCGGTTATTTTCTATGCAGTAATCAGGTATGCTTGGTATATAGGGTTATGCTTGGTATATAGGGTTATGCTTGGTATATAGGGTTATGCTTGGTATATAGGGTTATGCTTGGTATATAGGGTTATGCTTCCTATTCATTCCATTGTTCCCTCCATTTTTTCCCATCCCCTCCATCCTGCCTTCACTATCTATAACCAGCCTAGATTCTAGGCACATCACCACACTGAAGGTGAAATAGTTTTTTCCTCAATTCTCATGAGCTTGTAGTTGGGACAGACTCTTTTAACAAACGACAGATAACCAAGAGGAAAACAAGCAAGTTTTATTAACAAGCGCGGTGCACATAGTGTGAGGAATGCCTCAGTCAAAAGCAACTGCAAACAGTGGCCTAGATCTGGTTGACAGATACCGTCTTCAGCAAAAAGCAGTACATTTAGAGAAGTGACAGGCCAAGGAAAGCAGTTCCTGGCTTCCAAAGGCGGGAAACGTGTAAAGAGAATCCGAGGAAATGAAGAAAAGCGGAAAGGTCGGCTCCCGGGTTCCTCTGGTGCCCTCTCTGGGCTGACGTTGGTTTTGAAGGGGTTGTGCATCCTCTCCCAGGTGGTAAATGGGGTGCAGGGGGGAACAGAAAGACCCTGTGCCATTTAAACCTGTCCTATTCAGGCAAACAGAGAAGGCAGGCAGAGAGCTCCCCTGTATCTCTTCTTCACCTCAGTGGTCCTTTCTACGTGGAGAAGGCATCTTCTGGTTTCCTGCAGGATTCACCCGTCACAAACACATGCTTATTTTCTTCCCATTTTCTTCGCTTGCATTATTTGTGGCCTCTGTTTGGCTGCATGCAAAAGCGTTTACTTCATTATTCCTCCTCCTTAATCTCTCATCAGTATCTGATTTCCCTTTTCTTGACAACATTTCTTCTCTGTCTTTTTAAGTCACCTTTCTCGACTTTATTTTTTATTCTATATGTTCTTCTCTTGCCTGGCTTGACACAATAACTTAAAATTCCTCCTACCTTCTCAGTTGCCTTGGCCCAACCATCCTCCATCATTAGATCTCTGTGCTTTGGAGTGGACTGTGTTCTCATTCACATTCTTTGTCCTGGGCTCTTTTATTACTCCCTCAGCTTTAAATACCATATATCTGCCCAACTCCCAGATTGATATCCTGCTCCCTGACCTTTTTTTCTGAGTCTCAAACCAGTATATCCAACTGAAACAGTAACTTTTTTTTAATGGAAATTAGGGAGCTGACATATAAGGGGACAGTATAAATAAGGCAAAGAAACCGGAATCATTTTGTTGTTTTTGGAAAAGGTGGGAATAGGAAGACAGGGGAGATTTAAGTAGAAATGTCTCAACGAACCTAATAGAATAATTATAAGAGCATGTGTATTAGTCAACTCTTTCATTGCTGTGGCAGAAAAACTGAGCAAAACAAACTAAAGGAAGAAATGACTTCTTGGGGGCTTATATTTAGAGGATATCGGTCCCTGCTGACCAGAGGCACAGCAGATAGAGCAGGCAGTCATGGCTTCTCATAGAGAAACTCAGGCCATGGGGGATCAGGGAGCAGAGAGTACTAACTGAAAACGTGGATCTAGGTAAATTTATCCAAAGGCCTGCCCTCAGGGAGCTTCCACAAAGCTAGAACCTACACTCCCAAAGTTCTGTAGCCTCCACAGACAGCAACACCACCTGGGGACCAAACTTCAAACACATGACCCTTGAGAGGGACATTTTAGATTCAAACCATGATACTCCGCCCCAGGCCCTCAAAGCCTCCTGGCTATCTCATAATGCAAGTGCATTCAGTCCAACACTAATAGTCTCCAAAGCTTTTAACACTTTTAACAATCTCCAAGTCCAAGTCCAAAGTCTCCACTGAAACCCAGGGCAAACTTAGCTGTGGTTGCCAGCAAAACAAAAGATAGGTTGCATGCTTCCAACTTACAATGGTACAAAGCAAGCATTCCCATTCCAAAATGGAGGAATAGGGGCACAGAAAGGAAATCTTGATCCATAGGATCACTGATATCCTTCTGGACAAACAAACCCTATCTGTGCTAATCTGTCATCTATCGCACACACTGTCACCTGGTGCCTGGCATCATGTGGGCTTGAACAGGCTGGGCAGCTCCGCCCCAATGGCCCTCTTGGACTGGCTCCACTCATTGCTGGTGGTTTTCCTTGGGAGACAATTGCTGGCATCTCCAACTTCCTGGGGTCTCCAATGCTTCTTAGGCTCCTCACTCAAAGCTTCATACATCAGCCCTTCAGGGGCTCTTCACAGGGCATCTGACCCTACTACACAATGCTTGGCTTCACAGGCTAATTTGGAGAACCTTGGTGGCACCCTCCCTAGCCCCTTAATTATTGCATTCTTTACACTTTGGAGACTTAGAGGGGAGGGGCCTGGCCAATTTTATCCTGAGGGTATTTCTCCTACTGTCTTTAATGGCACTTATCTCTTCAGCTTTTTTTTTTTCTGTGCACGTGCGTGCGTGCGTGCGTGCGTGCGTGTGTGTGTGTGTGTTACTGGGGGTTGAACCCAGGGTCTTGTGCTTGCATGCTTTGCAAGTGCTGGACCACTGAGCTGCACCCTCAGCCCGTATTTTTACTTTTGTGAGACAGGGTCTCGCTAAATTACGCAGACTGCCTCTAGTCTTGAATTTGCAATCCTCCAGCCTCCATCTCCCGAGCGGCTGGGATTACAGGCATGCGCCACCGCACTGGGCTTCTCTTCAACATTTTGTGGTCTCCTTGCCCGTACCAGTCTTGTCTGCAGTAACATTAAACAAAGTGTGGCTTTTTTCCTCTTTAAACTATACTTTTTTTTCAGCTCTTTCTGCTCTGCCATTTTTTCATCATAAATCTGGCTAAAGCTGCCACTATTAATCAACATATAGCCCCAATGTTATGCCACCCTCATGATACTTCTTCCACCAAATTGATTAGTCCTTTACTTTTAAATTCAGCCTCACTCAAATCTTTAGGACATGGACAAATTGCAGATAGTTTCTTGGCTAGAATGTTACAGAAATGGGCTCTAGTCCATTGCCTAATAGTAACCTCATTTTCCTCTAAAACCCTGCGATCCCTGTCCACATTTCTATTGGCAGTGACATTCTGGTCTTCCCAGTACTTACCAAACCTTCCCTCAAGCTCTGCTTACAGCATACAAGGACTTCTCTTGCCTTCATCTCCATATTCTTCCAAGCACCTCCCACACACAAGTTCCCGCAGCCTAAGATCCACATGGTCAGGTTTCTGTACAGCAGCAACCCCACTCTTGGTTCCTGTATTGGCTTGTTCTTCGCTGTGGCAGAGAAACCAACTGAAACAAATTGATGGGTGGTGGTTGTTGTTGTTGTTGTTGTTGTTAGGTGCCGTCGTGTCGGTATCCGACTCATAGCGACCCTCATAGGATTTTCAATGGCTGACTGTTTCGGGATTGCCTTGGGAGTGGATTGCCAGGTCCTTCTCCCATACAAATTGATGGGAGAAATTATTTATTGGAGGTTCACTTTTAGAGGATGTCACTCTGTAATGGCCAGAGGCACGGCAGGTGGGGCAGGCAGTAGCAGCCTCTTGCAGAGAAACTCATGTCATGGCAGATCAGGAGCAGAGAGTGCAACTGGTCCTGCAGTCTGGGTAAAAACCTCCGAAGGTCTGCTCCCAGGGAGCGGCTTCCACAGAGTTAGAACCTGCCTCCCACAGTTCCATAACCTCCACAGATAGCACCTCCACCTGGGGACCAAACTTCAAACACATGACCTTTGGGGGACGTTTTAGATTCAAACCATAGGCAACCAGTAAATGGAACTAGTAACTAGGGAATAAGGAGTTAAGGAACTTCTTTCCAGTTTTTGCTTTTTTTTGGCAGTTCCGAAGATGGAACCGATATCTTTGCACGTGCTAGTCAAGTGCTCTACCCTACCTCTGAGCTACACTCCCAGCTCCCTTTCTTTACGATTTTATCTTGAGACAGGGTCTTGCTGAGTTGTTTAGACTGCCTCGACCTCAAACCTGCGATCCTTTCTCCTCACCCTTCCGAGTTGCTGCCGTTACAGGCGTGGGCCACTGTTCTCAGCTCCGTTTTTGCTGCTTGTGGTTCAGTAACAGCTGCTATTTCCTTGCTTCCTCCTCCTCCTCTTTATTTATGTATTTATTTGAAAAAATACTGTTTTCTAATTCTAGCAACTCAGTGGAAATAAAGATTTGGACCTAGTTTCAAAATCTTAGATAAACAAATTGGCTCAAGGACTTACCTGGTTGTGCTGGGGTGGTGGTCCAACGAACATGGAGATCAGACTAGGAAGTCCATAGAAGAGTTGTCTGACAGTGTTTAGGGACTATGGGGAAATGATTGACATGTCTAGATAATAGCCTGTGGATTTGCATTGGTTTGAGTCTCCTCAGTGATGCGATTTTTTTCCCCCTGAAACACATGGCATAGAGGTATGGAACTACATTGATTTCGTCTGAGGGGTTTGCTGGAGTGATTAGGCATAAGACTTTCATTGCAAGAAAATTAAAGGTACCAATTTAAAAGTTCCAATGGTCAACCACAAGGTCCATACTGGATAGGAAAAAAACGTTGGAAGGCAGTTAGGTACTGTAGCAGGGAAATACAGGAATAAAAGGGATGGGATGGATGTCTTTAAGTTTTAACATAAACTATCATGGAATATAAACACTAGAGAGTGAAGGATAGGGAGTTGTAGGCAAAAAATGAAATACTGGCATTTTAACCCTCTGGGGTCACATAAGTCAAATTGGTAAAAAAAAAAAAAAAAAAAAAAATCTGTGATATGTCTCTGGGAGTAAGAGTGGTACTTTACTAATCTTCAAAAAATTATTTTGCTATGCTAATAACCTTAAAGTTTCACTAGCTGCAAACTAAGTAACCATTACAGTGAGAGGTTTTTTTTTTTTTTTTTAAGTCAGACATAAGCACACTGCTGTTATCTTGCAACTTTTTTAGGTTTTGGTTGGGTGCCTTGGAGAGACTATAGTTAGGGTTAGGCCTCATTATTGAGCAGAGTTTTTTTCCATTCCTACTGTTAGCAAAGCCCCAAGCTTATCTTATTGCATTGTTTTCCTAACATTTTCTTTAATTTGCACCAAAATATTTTTTAGTCTGCTCTCTGTGGAAGCCAAAGCTGGCCTTCCTTTTAGTTTGAGTATCCTCAGTGCCCGTTGCAGATCGTTCCTTTTACCTCTGTCCTTGTTCTTTTAGAGTCAGAGGCTGAGCTGCTGCAGACTGATTCTCAGAGCAGGCCGATTTGCACAGGAAACAAGTACAGGGCAGTGGATCAGGCATAGCTGAAGCCAGTTGTAAAATCTTTGTGAATTTTTGTAGAACAGTTGTTAAACACAGTTATTAAAAGTTGAAGTGCATAACTTTACAATAAGTGAATTGTATTAAAATGATTTTTTTTTTTTTTTTTTTTTGCGGTGCTAGGGGTTGAACCCAGGGCCTCGCGCCTTCATGCTCTGCAAGTGCTGGACCACTGAGCTGCGCCCCCAGCCCATTTTTTTACTTTTTGAGATAGGGTTTCGCTAAATTACGCAGACTGCCTCTGGTCTCGAATTTGTGATCCTCCTGTCTCTGCCTCCCAAGCTGCTGGGATTACAGGCGTGCGCCACCACACCCGGCTTAATGATATATTTTTGTAATTATTTTACAACATCTCACTGTTATTTAAACTCTTGGGGTTCTTTCCACCTTGCGGATTTATATGGTACAAATACTACATAACCAGGTGCTATGCTGCATCTCTCTCTCTTTTTTTCTTTTTGCTGCATCTCTTGTCAATTCCATGCCCCTTGTTAGTTTGAAACCAGCTGTGGTACGAGTATCTGCACCACAAGTACTGGCATACACCAAGAACCAAGGCTGTTTGCCCCGTGGGTTCAGGATATCACGGGTGTAAGAGCCTCTCTGCCTTCTTCTTGCTTTATCTCAAAGACTTGAGGGGAAACTACAGGAACTGGAGGCCGTTGATCTTTCCCGCAAGCCCCTCTCTAACCTGTCCCAGCCTTACCTCTAAATTGTTCTTTACATTCTATGAGTATGTCTTTATTACCTATATGTCTGTGTTCATGGGCCCCGGATGGTTTCTTTTCCCTCCCTTTCATCCTGTTCCTAGAATTGACTTTCTTTTGACCCCGGATGATAAACTCAATTCTTTTCTGTTTCTAGTACTGCTGCAGAAAGACTAAGACATGAAACAAGAAGACGTAGCTAATAGATCATATTGCCAGAGTTCTAGTCTCTTTTACCATTTGACATTTTGAAATTATCAGAACTATTTACATTTGGCGAAACACTTGGTTAAGTGCTTGCCAGAAAAGTATACATGTTCATTAAATACATCTTCAGTGTAGTTACACTCTGGTGTGTACTTTCAACAGAACAGTTTCATGTTTTATGATGGAAAATTTGTGATAGGAAAATAGAATCTTCTTGCCTTTCACAAATCTACAAAGCTGACTTTTAAATAAAAGACACTTTGACTATTAGAAATGCTTTTCAAAAAACAGAAAAGTGAAGGGAAAAGGTAGCTGACTGCTGCTGCTGAGTCAGCAGGTCATGGCGGTAGGCAGAAACCTCGCAGATTGCCTCAATCTTTCACCATGACAAAGCGATGGCTGCCGCAGATCCAGACACGCTGCCTGCAGTCACGGCAGAGACAGACAGGGCAGGAGCCCAGGCTGCGCTCACATGTGCCGTGGCTTCACCTGAATGCCAAGTCTGGGGAAACGGGCTTAGTTGAGCTAACATTGGGTAATACTGTAGTGCATAAGGAAGGGGAATACAACAGTAGGGATTGGAATTAGGCATTCGATGTGCCTACTATAGCTCTCTACACAGTGTAAATAGCTCTCCCCAACAAACCTAAACCTAACACATGGAGACAAACCTAAAAGGCGAAAATGCAGCTAATACGTCTGAAACAGCTCTGAAGGATTTCTTTAAGCTTTGTTCGGTCTTTGTTCAGAAGATGATAGAAAACTGCTGCAAGATATGTGTGCTTTGGAACTAGGCTAGGTGCTTCCCCATAAACTCTTGAGGCATAGGTCGTGTCATCTCTCATAAGTTAGGAAACTAAGCCGCTGGCTCTAGATCGAAGAGCCTAGGAAATGAGTGAGCTGAGTTTCAAACCTGGGCTTTTCTCTGTGGCAAATTTCAGGTGTTTATAAACTGAAGTGAATTAGGATTTTATGAAAAGAATGGTATTCGAGAGTAAGGAGACTTGCACATGTGTGCTACACACACACACATACACACACAGGGGCATTCCATGTCATATCCATTGGACAGAAGAGCTGGAGCAGTCTAGGTCTTCAGTAGCCAACATACTGGGATGATAACAAGTCACATTTGACACGTGCTTGCCACATGCATTCTGAGCACCGTAATCTGTTTAACGCTCATAGAACCCCTTGCAAATATTATCATCACCATGCTTAAGTAGAGAAACTGAATCACGGAGGGCTGAGTTGCACACCCGGGCTAGTAAGTGGCTGGTTGAGGATTACCCAGGCCTCTTATTCTCAAGGGTGCACTTTTAACCAGTGTTCCACATGCCTTCTGATGGGGTCATGCAAGAGAAAATGAGAAAGATTTTTCAAGTTGATTTTCACCTAGTTTCGACCAAATCTCGGAAGAATCCTACTTGCTTAGTGAAATAGGAAAGTGAGTGGGATATACCATAAAATTTCACCAATAAAACAAATGTTTAAAGCATTCTTTCGGAAGACACTGCTTTAAAAATCCCCAATTCAGATATTAAACAAAACCGATAATCTGTTAACCCTCTTCAATTCATGATAACTGGTTAGGTCTTCACAATGTTCATTACCATAGCATATTGATCCAGAAATTTAAATAAGAATACAGCAAATGAATATGTGAAAATAACCCCACACAGATGGAAATCATAGAGCTCCGAACTTCAGCATGAGTCACCCTCTTGGAAGACCGTTCCATTCCTCCCCAGAGTCTGTCAACAGAGCAGGGTACAACGCCATGTAACGCGTGTTTCAGCTCTGACATCTGCTGCACGGCAGCCCATTTATGTCCCTATCTAAGGAAACATCTATAAATATTGGTAAAGATTTCCTTTTTACTTTTTTTTCCCAGGGTGTTTATCTCTGTATTTATTCTCCTGGGTGTACAGTATCTCTGGATGCCTGGAGCTCAGTGTTTTCCTGATACAGCTTCTTAGGCTCCCACCTAAAGCCATGCAGGCGGTTCTGCTGTGAGGTCAACAGCGCGTTGAGATCTTCAAAGCTGGAGTCTGTTCCCACGGCCAGGATTGGCCCTTTTTCTTCCCCTCCTTTCCCTCTTACTGTGCACAGCTGGCTCTGTAAGAGCAGTGAATACCAGGATTTTAAATGAGTGATTGCTTCAGAAATTTATTTTCACTGTGTCATTTTATTTCATGAAAAATAGGTAAGAAAGTGAAAACTTAATCATTTGAATTGTGGCTTAGTGCTGATTTTTTAAAAAACCGTGAAGACGACGACAAACAACGAGTTGATAACAGATGTCAACACAACTAGATTGAGATTTCAGCAAAGCAAATTATTAAGCAGTAAAAATTTTACCTACTGCATGCCTAGCTTATGGGCAGTCTAAAATTTTTTTAGCTGAAATAAAAGATGTTTGGGAAATTAAAAACTAAAACTAAAAAAAAATCAGACTTAGATATTTGGACAGAAACCCCACATAACTCTACACTCATAGCAACAGATTGTTTCATTATTTGTTTGTGTAATTGGCATCTGCTACTGAGAATCTTGGAATAATAGCCTCATTTGGGAGGGACTATGGAGTGCGTTACTGGAACTGAGTGGGCGGTGTTTGCACACTGGTGTATTTGCTGGTTTGGAATCTTCTCTTTGTTGCTTTTCTTTAGGTGGGACTCTTCCCTGGTCATTGTGTCGAGTTAATTAACCAGAAAATTCCCCAGTCAGTGACCAACTCAGTGCCCAAACCAGGTGAGTACATTTTTTCCTAAGCATGGCTGCGGTCAGCTGCTTACAGATAGAGATGTTCTCCTCCAGTCAATTGGATAACGTGTTTTTCTGTTCTTTGCATTTGTTGATACAATATGCATTATTCATTTGATATCGTTTTGATTTTTAAATGCCTTCTTTTTTCTCCTTTGTTTTTTTTTTCACAAAGCTTTACACAGATTCAGAATTTTTAGACGATTTTAAAGAACTATATGCTCTGTTTTGTCATTATTTTCTTTTACAATTACATAATAGGAGTGTAGATTATTAATGAATAAAGTGATTAAAATAGGCTAAAAAAATGACATGTGGATGATATGATTAATTGGAAATTAATAATTGAAGGGAATGTATATTTTATCAGTGCCTATTAACATCAAAACTGTTTTAAGCAGCATTTCTTATTACTTACATGTTGTTGTTATTAAGTGCCGCCAAATTGGGTCCAACTCATAGTGACTCTCATAGGGTTTTTGATGGCTGATTGTTTCAGGATTGTTTTGGAAGTGGGCTGCCATGTCCTTCTGTCATTTTTGTGGAGCTGAGAATTGAACCCAGGGCCTGAGAGAGCCCAGAGCAACACTCTACCAACTGAGCTAAACCCCAGTTCCTACTTCTTACACGGTTTATTTATAGTGCTATAGAAATATAGGCCTGCAACTGTAGCCCTGTGGCATCGGATCCCATCCGATCTCAGAAGCTAAGTAGGGTCAGGCCTGGTTAGTACTTGGATGGAAGACCACCTCGGAATACCAGGTGCTATAGGCTTGGGAGAAGGACCCGGCAACCCACTCCCAAAAATCAGACCTCCATTGAAAACCCTATGAACAGCAGAGAAGCACTGACAATAGTGTTTCGCCTGTTGTACACAGGTTTGCTATGAGTCAGATCCCGGACTCAATAGCACCTAACAACAGCAACAAGAAATATATAGAATATTTTACAAATAAAGCAGTGTTGCAAGGGATTGAAAAAGATCAAGAAAATCGAAATTTTTACATTTTTATGGGTAGTTTAATCTGGACAAGTTTCTACAGGGTACCTACTATGGAAATGTTTCATCTGGTGTAAACTTATAAGAAGAAAATGAAAACAAAGAGTTTTTTAGCCTTTTTTTTAGAGGGAAAAGGAAGTAATCAAGTTTATTTTTCCTAGTTACAGTATATTTCTTCTGCCCTTTCCCTCCCTCCCAATTAAAGGAGAAAAAAAAAATTTTCTGGGCCTCAGAATTTGTTTGAACTACTTTTCCTAAAGTATCATCAGGGTTTCAGGCCTGAATATAAGAATTAGGTTAAAAAAAGAAAAGTGTAGTCTTTCCTTATGTAGTATTTTCCCACTGCCCCCAAAGCATATCAGCCAGTCCTTGTTCCTGTTTCTCTTACAGGAATTTATTTATTTTAGGGAGACTGATTTTATTGGTGAGTAAAGAAAATCCTTCAGAACAGGTATTCTGTACTTATACTTGAACCTAGATTTTCAGTTATTTTCAAGGGAATTTTATCCTGCCTTGGGTGAATATATTGAAAAGACCAAGACTTCCTGAGTAGGCATTTGCTGGGTAAATGTTCATTAGTAATTGTGATGACTGTAAGTTTCTTTCATTTTTATAATATGGCATTAATCCATTCAAAAAGCTTTGTTGAGATATAATTTACATACCATGCAATTCACCCTCTCAAGTATGTAATTCAGTGGTTTTTAGTATTTTCACAGGGTTGTGCAACTCTTATTACAGTTAATTTTAGAACGAAGATGTTCTAAGTATTCATGTACGCATTAGCAGACCCTTGACACTTCTTCCACTACTATTCTCCACCAAGCAACCACTAATTTACTTTTTGTCTCTATAGTCTTCCCTATGCTGGACATTTTATGTAAGAGGAATCATACAATATGTGATTTTTATGACTCGATTCCTTCACTTAGTGTTTCCAAGGTTCACCCATGCTGTGTAGCATGTGCCAGTACTTTATTCCCTCTTTAAATGACTGAATAATATTCCATTTTGTGTGTATACCATATTTTATTCATTTGGGGTTTCTGTTGTTGGCTGCCGTAAACATCCACATACAAGCTTTTGTGTGAATCTGTATTTCATCTCCCTTGGGTATGAGACCAGGCGTGGAATCATTGGGTCACACGATAACTCTGCTTAACCTCTTGAAAACTGTCAGTTGTATCCTTTTATTGTCTACTGGTTGCTCCATATTCTTGCCAACACTTGTTAATATATGAATTCCTTTGATCAAAGATTCAAACTGACAAAAACAATTGGGTTCAGGTTCAATATGTTAAAATTTAGAAAGTTTGGGTTTGGGTTTAAAATCTTAATCCTGTGTGCAGATAGATAAATAAAAATTTTTAATTAAAAATTTTTAAATAGCTATTGATAAAAAATAAATGAAACAAACAAACAAACAAAAACCATTAAAAGCTGAACATGAACCCAGTTTGTACCGGGTTTTTAACAATACTTGAACCTGAACAGGTTCAGTGTTGAAGTTCCTGTTTAGCTTGAAACTGCTATCTACATACAAGGTGTAAACCCAAACCCTCTAAATTTTAAAATGTTGAGCCCACACCTGAATCTGAACCTGATTTTCTCACAGGTTTGAAGCCCTACTTTTGATCATTGCTACCTTTTCAGCCATGAAGTAGCATCTCACTGTGGTCCTGATGTGTATTTCTCTGATGGCTAATATATGTTGAGCATCTTTATAAGTTGTTATTGGCATTTGCATATCTTCTTTGGAGAAATGCCTGTTCAGATCCCTTGCCCATTTCTTAATTGGGTAATTTTTCTTTTTATTATTGAGTTGTAAATGTCCCTTATATATTTTAGATACAAATTCTTTGCAGAAAATATTGATTTGCAATATGGAGGTACCTTAAAAAACTAAAAATAGATCTACCATATGACCCAGCTATAACACTATTGGGAATTCACCCAAAGGGAGATGGGTCATCATACCACAGAGACACCTGCATCTCCATGTTCAATGCAGCGCTTCTCACAATAGCAAGGATATGGAATCAACCAAGGTGCCCTTCAACAGAAGAATGGATAAAAAAACTATGTTATATATATACAATGGAATACTACTCAGCAATCAAGAAAAATGAATAAGGTCATTCACAGCAAAATGGATGGAATTAGAGAAAATTATTTTAAGTGAACGAACACAAGCTCAGAAAGAGAAACATCACATGTTCTCACTCATATGAGGGAGCTGATTCAAAATTATAAGAAGGAAAAATCCTACTCAAAGGTCAGGTCAAAATAAAAGGGGGGGGGATAAGAATGGTGTCAATATAAATGGTCTAGAAAATGCATGTAATTGTTCTAACAAGATAAAAACAAGACCACTACAGGAAAAGTTTCCATCTTAAACAGAACTGGAACCCCAGGACATATAGAAAAATATTACTAAGTAAAAGATAGAGAAGACTTAGATGGGAAGGGGGGAAGCATAGGGGAGGGTAAGGGGTAACCTATATGAATAATGTTTATCAAAATGCATATATGGAAATATCACAATGAAAAGCATTAAGATGTACATTAAAAATTGCCAATAAAAAAAAGAAAATACTGATTTGCAGCTGTTTTCTCCCATGTTTTGGGTTGTCCTTCGCTTTCTTGGTGTATGCACTGAGGCATAGACCATTTTAATTTTCTCTTTTGTCTCATGCATTTGTTGTCTTTTAAGAAGGCTCTGGCTAACCCAAGGTCATGAAGGTATGCTTTTATGTTTTCTCCTGAGAGGTTTATAGATTTAGATTTTACTTGTGGTCCCTTTTTGAGTTAAATTTTACGTGTGGTGTGAGGCAGAGCTTCAGCTTCATGCAGCTATCTGATTGGTTGTGCCTGCACTGTTTTAAAAAGACCATTTCTTCCCTATCGAGTTGTCTTGACACCCTTGTAGAAAATCAGTTCACCTTAGACTCATGAGTTTATTTGTAGACTTTTAGTTCTATTCCATTAATCTATATGTCCTTTCTTATTCCAGTCCCACCCTGTCTTGATTACTATTGTTTTGTAGTTAAGTTTGGCAATCAGGAATGGAATGATTGATTTGGCTTCTCTGGGTCCCTTGCAGTTGTAAATGAACTTTGGAATCGGCTTATCAGTCTCCTTGCCCAGTTTCTCTAGTGAGGCCCTCCAGTCCAATACTGAATTGAAGTCTCAAGGGCTAGCACCCTTCTCGTGCCTGATTTTAGAGGAAGGTGTCTGGTCACTCAGCACGAAAGAAGATGTGAGCCGTGGGCTTTCACAGGTGCACAGACTGAGCGTGTTCCCTTCTACGTCTAGTTTGTTGAGCATCGTCGTAAAAAGGACATTAGATTTTCTTTTTCTTTTTTTTTATTGAGATGGTCATGGCTTTTTATGGTCACTGTTTTAAAATTACTAAAGGTCACCACCAATACTTTATTGTGATTTTTTTTTGTGTATAGTTTTAATCCGTGTTCCTGTGGTATAAGCTCACCTTTTATTGCCATTGCATCTCATCTCTGATTACTTTACTCAGGATGTCCTGTAAACTGAGTTTTTAAAACTTAGTTTCATATTGGCACCAAAATCAACTGTATCAGTCAAATATTTCCCACCTTTAGAATGCAAAAGTGACACTTCTAATAATAATAATCTCCAGAATCTTTTAACATTGGGCAGGTTAGTCAGTTCTTGATAGTTGTAGGAAATAGGTTTGTATTCATAGACTTGCAAGTCATGGTTAATTTTAAATTAGTAAAACAACAAGCACACCTTCAAAGGCTAATGATTTATCTTTCGCGAGCAGCACTATGGAATTGGCATAGGGAAATGTGCATTCTTAATACATTTTGAGAAGGATGATATAAATTCCATCAGCCTTGGGCTTGTTTCACACTTTAAAACTGTCTTTGCCTACAGTATAAACAACTTGAATGTTCTATTTATTTTTAACATTGCCATCTGTCACTGTTAGATGCCAAGTCAGAAAGATGCAGCTATAGTTTGAGACTGAAAACTTAAAGCTCCCTATACTATTATACAACAAGAGCAATAGGAATTTTTTCCTTTTAAAGCTGTTCTTTATGTTCTCAATATGTTCAATTATTTGTGTATACGAAAATAAAATTGAGTCATCATGTACTGACTAAGATAGCAAGTATCCGTGGTGCCTTAAGGGGAAAAAAAAGGTAAAAATTTGAGAGAGAAATAGAGAAAAGAAAAAAAAGCGGGAAATAGGTGGATATTTGTGCGTAAGAACTTGAGATTTTGTTCAGTCACCATGGAGCGTGGTTTGATACAAAATCCTGAGGTTGAGGTGAGGGAAAAGGGGAGAGGAAGCATACCTTTTTCTCTGTTTATATGGTGACACTGGGATCTACTCACTGATATCATCCATCAGGTTTTTGATGTTCTCAGCTATTACGTCTTCAGATTATTTCTTTTGTCCAGTTGTTGCTGTCTCCTTTACACACCAGTTACGTTCTTTGATCTTGAACCTATTCTATTTTTTCCACTCTTCTCTCCTCCTCCTCCTCCCTCTCTTCCTTCTCCTCCTCCTCCTCCTCCTCCTCTTCTCCTCCTCTTCCGCCTCCTCGTCTTCTCCTCCCCTTCCTCCTCTTCCTCCTCCTCCCCTTCTTCCTCTTCCTTCCTTTCTATTGACTTGTCTTCAAGGTCAGTGATTATTCTTTCTGCTGTGTATATTCTTCTCTTAAGCCTGTATAATAAAATGTTCAAGTCTCATATAGTTTTTATTGCTAGGGTCAACATCTAGTGTTTTTTCCAATTTCCATGCTGGCATTCTACACATGATCGACCTTAACCACAAGAAGGCAGGCAGGCAGACAGGCAGGCAGGAAGGAAGAAAGGCAGGAGAGAAAGAGAGAGAGAGAGAAGAGAGAGAGAAAGACAGAAGGAAGGAAAGGAAGGAAGGAAACAAAACAGGGAGGGTAGGAAGGAGAGGGAGGAGCGAATGAGAGAGGAGAGAGAAGAGAGAAGAAAAATGAAAAGGTACCTTTGAGGCATGGACTTTATTTTTTCCTTTATTGCTGGGAAGTTGAACCCAGGGTCTTACTCATGCTAAGCAAGTGCTCTTCCATGGAGCTGCACCCCCAGTCCCCTCTTTTTTTATTTGGGATAAAGTCTCACTAAGTTGCAAAGGCCGCCTCTGGCTTCAAACTTGAGATCCTCCTGCCTTAGCCTCCTAAATCACTGGAATTACAGGTGAGTGCCGTGGTACCTGGCCGAGGCTTGACCTTCTTCTGGAAATGAAATATACGGATTTTGATGAACTTTCTCCCTGACAACAGTTAGAAAAGTCGATGGAAATAGAAAAATGTCTCTTTGAAACATAGTAGAGTTAATAGAACAATAAATAGTTACTGAGTTGAGGTGAAGCAGGAAAAAAAAAAAAAAAGGCAAGAGTGGGAGTGACCTGGCACGTGGGGATGCTTTTCGGCAAGAGTATGTGCTATACTAGGAGAACCAAAATTGGAGGTCAGAGCTCTACAGAGCAAAGTTGCTGAGAAATGTTCCGAACTTTGAGTTGGAATTTTTGTGAAAATTCACAACTGATTCTAAAATGTATGTGGAAATGTAGAGCCAAGAAGATACTTGTTGCAAACCTGTCATCCCAGCATCAGGAGGGTGTGGCAGGAGAATCACAAGTTCAACGCCAGAGGCAGCCTGATCAACCTAGTGAGACCTGTCTCAAAACAAAAAATAAAAAGGAGGTTGGGATGTAGCTCGGTGGCACAACACTTGCCCAGCATGCACAAACTTCAGGTCCCCATTTCTGGAGAGAGAAAGAAACAAGATAATAGAGTAGAATCTCTTCATGACCTTGGGCTAGACAGGAAGCATTAATCATAGCTGAAAAGCTTATTAAGCTTAACTAAAATTAAGAACTTCATCATAATATGATATAAAGATAGCGAAAGGGCAAATCACAAAGTAGGAAAGGTATTTGTAGAGCACATCTCACAGAGGTCTTGTAACCCAAGTCTGTAAAGAATCAGTTAGAAAGGGCAAATAAGCTGATTTTTTGAAAATTGATGAAAAAATGGTGAAAAGGTAGAAGATACTTCACAGTGAATACCAACCATTCTCAACAAGCCTTTAACAAGACGTTCAACACCATTGGATGTTAGGAAAATGGAAATTAAAGCCTGTCGACTGCCCAAAACAAGTCCACCAGAATGGTGAAAACTCAGGAGTAACAAAACCAAAAGTTGGCAAGGATAGGAATTCTGAAACACTGCTGGCCGGAGACTAGGCTGGGACAATCTTGGTTCAACCTTACCTACGCATGTGGACAGGGCTGGGATTTAGCTCAGTTGGTAGAGCACAGCTCTGCAGTCTCTGAGGTCCCGAGTTCGATTCCCAGCACCACAAAAACGGGAGAAGGATGTGGCAACCCACTCCCGAGGCAATCCCAAAAACAATCAGCTGTTGAAAACCCTATAAGGGTCGCTATGAGTTGGGCACTCATGTGGACACACGTCGCTGTAACCCTAGCAGTTTTGCTCATAGAGTTTCGTTTCATCCGCCATCATGACTCTCCACACCACACATCACTTCTGGTACGGCAGTTGGAGTCAAATAAACACATTCCTGTGTGTTCTCATCCACCACCTTTTTCACCAGACCTGGCACTGTGTGACTTCTGGATCTTTCCAAAGTCAAAGTGACCATGAAAGGTAGATGTTGTGAATTGGTTCAGGACATCGAGGCAGCCATGGCAGTGTAACTAAAGACATTCAAGACAGAGGACTTGCAGAGCTGCTTCAGAAGTGGGGAAGAAAAGTGACAGAGGTGTGTTTGAAGCTACAGGGAGTATCCGGAGGGGATTTATGGCAATGTACCTCTTGCTGTGGGCTGGGATTTAGCTCAGTTGGTAGAGCGCTGCTCTGCAGTCTCTGAGGTTCTGAGTTCAATTCCCAACACTGCAAAAATGGGAGAAGGGCCTGGCAATCCACTCCCAAGGCAATCCTGAAACAGGCAGCCATTGAAAACCCTATGAGGCTCGCTGTGAGTCAGATACCAACTCGACGGCACCTAACAACAACAACAACAACCTCTTGCTGTAATATTTTTTTTTAATTTAAACATTCACTGTATTTTTTATCACTCCTCATACACACACACACACACACACACACACACACACATACATATACATATACATATATGTAGTTTTTGAAGATGTGGATAAAGTATTTAAGAGCCCTGGATACTTAGTAAATGTCAACCATTATTATTCATTGATTCATGGTTTTTTTTTTCTTTATGATACTCAGGGGTTGAACCCAGGGCCTCACACATACTTTGCAACTGCTCTACCACTGTGCCGCATCCCCAGCCCATTATTCTTTCTGTTGAGACAGGGTCTCACTACGTTATGCAGGTTGCTCTGGCCTCACACCTGCTGCCCCCCTGCCTCTGCCTCCCGGGTTGCTGGGATTACAGGCGTGTGCCGCCATGCCTGGCAGATTTATGTTTCTCTACTATGTTATGTAAATCCTCAGTGTCAGAAACCAGATTTATTTAGTTACTAAAGAGACTTGTTTGGTATCAGTCTGTGTGCTGCTATATCACAGAGTACCTCCTGAAGCAAAAGTCAGTGGTTTTTATAGTGCCATAGTGAGGGAAGAAGCTTCTTTTAGATGGCCACTTAAATAGGGTTTGCATTATTTTTGTTCTCTGTTTGATGATAGCTGATTTTTTTTCCCTTTGGCAGCAGAAAAGTAGCTGAGGCTTTCATTTGGAGGGAAGACAGCGATTAGATATAACCCTGATGAAATCCTCACATTTGTTTAGGAAGTAACTTATGAGGTAACAAATCAGCCTGAATTGGTAGCACAGTTTTGAAATAAGAAAAAAAAAAAAATCTGTAGTGTGTGGTGTGTTTTGTTTGTTTTTGTGATGCTCGGGGTGAAACCCAGGGCCTTGTGTACACTAGGCAACACACCCAGCTACACACCTGGGGGAAAAGAAAGAATCATTTGTAGGGTATTTTTAAGAAGCCAGTCCTTTAATATCTTGTTTTCTTTGCTGTTTTACTTGCCATGATACCCAGTTGCAGCTCTTTTCTTTATTTTTCCTTTGCTTGCTTCTGAGTTGTTTCTCTTTTCTCTTTCTCTGAGTTTCCAGCCCTTTGCTCCTTCATAGCCATGTCTTTTGCCTGTCACTTCAGTATGAAGGAGCCATCCATGTATGTTGTTGTTGTTAGGTGCCGTCAAGTCAGTATCCAACTCATAGCGACCCTCATAGGGTTTTCAATGGCTGTTTTGGGATTGCCTTGGGAGTGGATTGCCAGGCCCTTCTCCCATTTTTGCAGGGCTGGGAATTGAACTCGGGACCTCAGAGGCTGCAGCTCAGCGCTCTACCCACTGAGCTAAATTGCAGCCCCCCATCCATGTTCTATCCAGTAAGAGAGGTCCAAGCTTTTATCCTATCAGAGGATTGTATTAAATATTCTTCCTATCACACAGAAGCTTATTTAGTGTTCTGGAAGCTGGCCGTTTAAGAATCAGCTATTAAAATCAATACAGGGTCAGTGGAAGATGCCCCAGGAGGCATTGGTAGAAGAGTGAAAGGAGAGCTAAAATGCTACAGTGCTTTGGGAAGGTTGCTCTGGAATACACTGCCAGGTCAGATCAAGGTGAGAGTTTCTTATTCTACATCAGGAAATAAATTAGAAACTTTATAATGCCGTGTGCTAGTGAAGTGCTTTAGAGTTTGTGAATGCTTGTACTCTTGTTTAATTAGCCTTGAATCTTAGTACAACCCTGTGGAGTGACAGGGGTTCGGCAGGCATTTCCACCCATTCACACTACGCCTCTTTTTAAAAACTGAGTACCTGAGACTCAGAAAGCTTAAAAGGCTCAGTGAGGCCCATAACTGGGCCTTACTGAAATCTTATGGCACCTTGTAGTGACCCCAGCCAGCACTCACACACTGCTTGCTGTGTACCAGGCACCAAGCAGAGCCTGTTGGGTTAGCTCACGTGGAGCTAACCGGCTCAGAACCCAGGATTCTTCCTATCACAGAATACCGAATACAGATGAAGTGGATTATTCTCTCCCTCAAAATAAATATTTAACATCTTTTGCTTTTATTACAACAGTTGTAAATAAAAACAACAGCTATGTGAACAGAGTAGAAATTAGGGCAAAAGATGGGTGGATCTGAGGATAAAGTGAATTGCTTTAGGAAACTTCTGAATTTGCAGATCTTGTTTTCAGCCATCATCCTTTGAAATGCCTCTTGGATTCAGTAAACACCTTTTAAGCCTTTTCTCACCATGTAGACAGCGTAACTCCAAACTCAAGTATTTCACTTGCAGCCCTCCTTCCTTTCCGTTCTTCCACTGTAATCATTTCCCCACGTCTTGGCCTGGAACCTACCGTGTTCCCTGACCGTGCCTCTGGGTCTCACAGCTTTCCCTCACCCCAGCTGTTCCTGCCGTCTAAAATGCCCTCTTCCCCATTTTGACACCTGAATTCCTTCTTACTTTGCAGGGCTCAGGCCATGACTCACTCTGTCCATGAGAGCATGTCTGACCCTTGTCCCTCTAAGCCTGGTCAGATCTAATCACAGAAGTCTCCCTCATTCACAAATCATGCTCCTCTCCCAAGTGGCAGGCCTGTCTCTCTCATCTTCTCTCGCCACAGAATGTGCATGCTGTGAATGTGCATCTAATGCCTACTGATTCAATCCATCTTAATAATTGCTACTAAGTTAAAACTTTCCGATACAACTTTTATCATGTTTCTCTTAGCTTCAGAAAACGTCGGTGATTTCACTTTATGCCAGAGTTACCTATAAAATCTTCAGTCTAGAAAATAAGATACTCCACAAATCCTGGAACTCATTTTTATCATTGTGGCCCATTTTTCTCGTGTTTTACTGTGTTTGGTTTTGGTAACAAGGACCTGGCAATCCACTCCCAAGGAAATCCTGAAGCACTCAGCCATTGAAAACCCTATGGAGGGTCGCTATGAGTCAGATACCGACTCGACGGCATCTCACAACAACAACATGTTTCCTTGCTCTCCTCCCGGGATACATTGGGCTTCCATCCCCTTGCACATGGTCTTTCTGCTTGAAATGACTTGACACGCCCTCTGGGAAGGCTCCACAGGCCGCGGCTTCACACTTGATTAGGCATTCCGTTTACCTGAGAGATCTGGTCAAGCTAGATCGTGATTCAGTAGATCTAGAACGGGGCCTGAGGCTCTGTGTTTTCGATAATGCCCAGATAATGTTGATGATACGGATCCTAAGTACACAGCAGCCTACCGTTGTTTCTATCATTCATTTGGAAATAGGATATGGCAGTGAGTTATGTCACTTAGAGTTTGAGACTTTACTTTCTGCCCTCTCCTCACATTATCTTGTTTATGGGCAAATATTTCATTTTATACTGAATACCTACTAAATGCTGCAGCTAAAACTGAACACAGAAGACAGATTCTGCAATTGTGGTATTTATATTCCAGTGGGATAAGAGGGAGAGAGGTAAACAAGTTAAATGTGTGGTGTGGTAGATAAGTGCTATGGAGAAAAACAAAGCCAAGAAGAGGGTTCAAAGACTGGGAAGTGCTAGGATAGGGTCCACGGGGGGAGTATAATTGCAAGAGGGGAGGGTGGTCACGGGCTGGGGTTTGGCACCGTTGGTAGAGTGCTGCTCTGTGTTCTCTGAGGCCCTGGATTTGGTCTCCAGCACTGTAAAAATGGGAGAAGGAAGTGGCAGCCCAGTCTCCCCAAACAATCCTGAAATAGTCAGCCATTGAAAACCCTATGAGGGTCACTGTGAGTCAGACCTAACTTGACGGCATCTACCACCACCAACAAGGTGGTCAGGGAAGGGCTCCGTAGAATGTTACTTTTGAGCAAAGGCCTGAAGGATAGGGAGAGGGGAGATTTGTAAATGCCTGGAGGAGAAGCTTTCCAGAAAGGGGCCAGGGAATATTACGTTGCTGAGCTGGACATATGTGTGGCTTATTGAAGGATGAGCAGGAAGCCCACATTGACTCGAGATAGAGAGAGATGAAGGTCAGAAGGGAAGAACAGGACATCAGATTCTCTCTGGGGCCTGGGCACCACTGTAGGGACTGGCCTTTAGTTTGGGGTTATGTGAAGAAGCATTGAGGGTTTTGAGCAGAACTGGTGTTTGATTTATTTGATTGACCTTATTAGAAAGACTACTTTGGTTGCTGAGTTAAGAGGAGGTGAGGAGATGGGTAGAAGCTCGCCAGTGGTTATTAGCATGAGCCAGACAAGAGGGGCTTAGACCAATACAGGAGCGAGGAAAGCAGTGAGAAATGGTCTGGTTCTGGATATAGTTGGCCAGGGAGCTGGAAGAATATGCAGGCACAGTGTGCAGTGCTTGGATCGTTCAGGTGATTTTTATAATGCAAGGACAGGAAGGCAGCCATTGTCTTTTAGGTAAATTCTCTTCTTGCCCCTCCTGCCCACACAGAAACACATCCTATTCCATCACAGGGGATAACTCCAGACATTTTGTTACATATAAGAGAAAAATGACACAGGGACCTCCCTTTTGCCATAAACACTTCACTAGTTGGCACAGTACAAAGCTTTTTTCAGTCATACCTTGTAACTTTTTATTTTGAAATAATCTCTCAGAAGTTGCAAAAATAGCACAGAGAGGTCCCCTGTACTTATTACTCAGCTTCTCCCAGTTGTTAACATCTCACATAGCAAAGTAGTACGTCATCAAAACCAGGAAATTGACATTGCCACAATACAGTTAACTGGAATGCAGTCCTTACTCGAGATCCACCAGTTGTTGCATGCCCTCGTTTCCTCACCATGTATTTTTATGTGATATAGAAAAGCTTTTTAAGTTTTTAGGTGAGAGATACTGTCACTAATTGTTCGCTTCTCCCACACCTTGGCAAACTATTATGGATTCAGTTATCCTTGTGTTTATGGGCTGGGGTTTAGCTCAGTGGGTAGAGCGCTTACTCTGTACACTCTGAGGCCCTGGGTTCAATCCCCAGCACCACAAAAACAGAAGGACCTGGCAGCCCACTCTCAAACAATCCTGAAACAACCAGCCATTGAAAGCCCTATGAATAGCAGAGAAACACTGACAGTGCCAGGCATGGCGCAGTGTCAGGGAGTGTTGCATTCTGTTGTGCATGGAGTCGCTATGAGTTGGACCCAACTTGGCAGCACCTAACAACAACAACAGTGTCTGTGTTTATATCTTAGGTAATATGAGGATTTTGTGAATTGCACTGAGTATTCCCAAAGTGTTTTTTCTATATTATATATTTTCTTTTCCTTCTCTGTCTTCTGTTTCTCTTTCTTCCTTTCCTTCTTTTTCTCTTTGCCTTGCCCTCCCATGCCTATGTTTAGTATTGCCCAAAGAAAGGGTTGAGAGGGACGGATGTTTTTAGTCTGAAATTAAAGAAGAGTGGGTTTGCCTTCTCCACTATGAATAAATTTTAGGAGCTTCATTTCCGATTCAACAAAATCCATAAACCCCACAGCTGTTCCACTGGTAAAAAATTAACATATTTTGTTCCTGCTACATATTAGAATTCTCTATGGCCCTTCATACTTTAAAATCAAATTAATCCATTGTTTTCCTTATTGTGGCCTACCCCTTATCAACAATTTTGTATTCAGAGCTTTGTTCAGAGAGGAAGGAAAGACTAACTGCAGTCAACAGTGTAAGACCTTGGCATAGTGAATGATGACTGCCCGGTAGGTATCCTGTCCTGCCAGCTCCCAGCTGGGCCATGTGGCAAACTGCTCAACCTCTTTGCCTTGGTTTTTTCATTTATGTTGTTGTTGTTGTTAGGTGCCATCCAGTTGTGTCCGACTCATAGCGACCCTTATAGAGTTTTTAATAGCTGATTGTTTCGGGATTACCTTGGGAGTGGATTGCCAGGTCCTTCTCCCATTTTTGTGGTGCTGGGAATTGAGCTTGAGATCTCAGAGACTGCAGGGCAGCGCTCTACCAACTGAGCTAAATCCCAGGCCTTCTTCATTTATAAGAGAGTATAATAACAGACTCAAGTTTATGGGGTTATAATGAAGAATTTTTAAGTACTTAGAACTGTGTCTGGCACATGGTATTATAACAATGATACTATAACGTTTTGTTAAAGACAAACACTATGGAAGGTGGAATTTACATTGAAGTTGGTAAAAAGTCATTTGGAACAAGAACTATACCAGTGTTTTCCAATCCATTGATTTCTTAAGTCTAATAGGGCTTGTAACGTTCAGCCATGTTATTTAGTGTAAGTAATGAATCTCTTCAATATATTGCATTTATGCTGCATGTTTCAGGTAGGGGAAAGGAAGTACCTTGGACCCCCACGGGTGGAGTACAGATGCATACCTAACACCTGGTGGGTGGACAGAGGAGTAGTTCCATACTGAGGAAAAAATTTGAATTCTAGGTTTTTAGTTCTGAGGAAATCTTTTAATTTTTTCCCCTAACAGATCGAGAACAAATTGTCTTCCTCAGAATTTTTCACACAGAGGCTGTGTGAATGAATAGTTAAAAAAAAAAAGTCAGTGGAATAACAATCATGGCTCAGTATCCACAAAGATACTGAAAGGTCTGTTTCCTTAGCCTGTCGCTGTTCGTTTCGTGGCCTTCTACCAGCAATACTTCTTTCTTGACCACTTTTACTTCTCTGGGGCCTACTGTGCCATCGTTGTCATTTTCGTGGGATGTGCCATCACCCACCCACTTAGCAAGTCCAAACAGCTTTGCAAAAGCTGCAGGACCCAGTTACACGCGGGCTCACAGGGTGCCTTCCGACCAGGAAGCGCTCACCTGTGTGCGGCTGCGGGGCGGAGCCAGGCTGGGGAAGCCTGTTCTGCAAGTGTGAGTCCGTGAGCCTGGGCTCAGAGGAGGATTAAGCTCCCGAAGGCAGAGCTCTCACGCGGGGCTGGCGCCTGCACGGCCAAACCCGGGGCCGAGAAAAGCAGAGAGGAAGGGGGTGCTGGGACCAGAGCTGCGCCTGCCAGTGCTGCGGAGACCTGCCTGGGAGTCATCGGTGCTGGATAAGGTCCGAGCCAGGTGATTAAGGTTCTTTCTCTGAGCTTCTGTTCGGAAGGCAGAGCTGCCGCTTCCTGACGCCTCTACTGCTAAATATAGTCATTTGGAATAATTTTAAATATTGATCCTAAAACTTGTACCACTGCAAGCGGTAAGGAGATCCCCATCAGTTGTTCAAATATTTGATTCAAACATTTGGAATATTTCACTGAAGCTATTTTTTTAGATTATATTTGGCCACATGTTACCTTGGTTACACAACTGAGTGGCTCATTACTTAATTATCTGGAAACTGAATAAGTGAGCGTTAATATTTGTCTTGTTTTAGAGAGGAAATCAGTGCTTGAAGTAGGGTTTTGTTCACTGTACCACATTAGGTATTAATTATTTTCCTAGTGGGTTTTAGGAGTACTTTTCTGCTGTTTCCAGTCAGCTTATTTCTTCATGTTTTCTAGACCTAAGGTTAATATAACAAAATTTCATGATTAAAAGGACATACCTTTATATCTTAAGCATCCAGTGTATCTGTGGTATTTCAAAATGTTTTCCTGGTGGGGTTATCCTATTTCAGTGATTGAATTCTGGAAAACAGGCAGTAGTGATTTACTTAAGAGAGTTTAGCAGGCTTTATAAGAAGCTGGTCTAGTTTAGCATAAGGAAGTAACCCTTCTGTCCTTTTCTTTCCTTCAAGCATTGTGACATTTCCCACCCCCCTCATTGGCATTAGCAAGGACAGCCATCGCCACCCATAAAATATTTTGTACTAACCCTCAGTGATTTTACAACTAAGAGGGTACTTCATATTTATGTTTATATTTATATTTATATGCTGCTTTAGACTTTGGTGAGAGGTGCTTTTCATCATGTTGTTTGATTATATAACATGGAAACCAGTATTTTCTCGGAATCATAAATCATTTCTCTTAAGATGTGGAATATTTTTCTTCTCACGACTGATGTACTGTCACTTAAGTGATTATCAATATTCTCAATTTCTAAAGAGAAGAGCTTCAGGATTTAGAGTTCTTTTTCATAGCCAACTTTAAAAAAAACACCTGTCACTGTAATAATGGTCTTAGCATATAACTGCTTTCTTTTTTTAAGTATTAAATAGTACTGTATGATATTTAGTAAAAGCAGAAATCTAAAATTACATAGGCTAAATTTACATTTAAGAAAATTACAGGAGGAAAAACTAGAAGTGATCCTGTGCTTACACCCATCTTGGTGAGCTCTCTGCTCGATTGTTGATGTGTAGCTGATTGAAGTTGGTCTGGAAAGCTGAGTCAGGCTCCAGGCTAGCCCTGTGCCCAGAGAGATTCCCAAAGTTGTCAGACCAAAGGTGAAGAGAAATTGTAGTAGTAGAAATAGCTCCCATTTCCTGACACTTACAGAACCGAGTTCTTGGCATATTCATTTCATGTGAGCATCGTAGGTTGCTGAGTAATAGCTATTATTATTATCATTCCATTGTACACTGAAGGAATTGAGATTTTTAGTAGGTAATTTACTCAAGGTCTTGCAATTGGGAAGTGATTAGGGGCTGGAGTTTAACCCCCCAGGCCAGTCTGCCTTCAAAGCCTGTGCCCTTTTCACCAAGTTCAAGGTTAGATCTTTGATGGAGTGGGGTTCCAAGATCTTTGCCTTTAAAGAGACCTCATTTTCAGTCCCATACTCTTTGAATATCACTCCTGTCCCCCCGACTTCTGCTAACCCCCCTCAAGAAAAAACAGCCTCCCACCAAGTCACCTATAATCCTACTAATGCCCCACATCAATCTTCATAACTTCATAAAGTGCAAAGGACTATGTGACATGAAAGCAAATATGATTATATTTTATTCTAATCAAAAAAGAAAATATAATTTCCAGAAAAGAGAATTTTTATGCCATTCAGATTAAGGTTCTAAATTTTCAGATTTCTAGAACTTAATTTAATATATTCGTAGTCCTGTTACCTTTGATGTACTTGAATTCCTAAGATAAGTAGTTACTATACTGTAATTTTTATGAGTATAGAAACAAATGTCTTCCAGAAAGGTGATAGTACTAGTTTTTAAGCTTTTTATCAAATAGTACTAGTTTATCCTGGAAAAATAAAGCCAAGGCAATTTAAAAACTCTTAGAAGGTTTAAACCTGTAACTTACATTTCATTCTAGTGTTAAAATACATTTAGCGTGAGGAATTTATAATAAAGCCAAGGCAATTTAGAAACCCTCAGAAGGTTTAACCCTGTAACTCACATTGCATTCTAGTGTTGAATACATTAGCGTGAGGAATTTATATCTACCTCGTGTTTCCTCCTACTTGCTTCTGGTAAAAAAAAATGCAAATCTTACTTTTGTTCTGTTTTTAGAAATGAAATTAGTCATAGTCTTTTATATAATAACTGAGTTGGTAAAGTCACCAAGTTATAAAAAATAACCCTTACTTTGTTTTTATACAGAGTTGAGGAACAAAACTACTCACATATATTTTAATTTGCAATTAATTTTTTTAAAAAAATGAGTATCATTTTGAACAGGAAAAAATTATAGCTTTTTATATCAATCTAGAAGCATATAAGGGCTGAGATTTAGCTCAGTTGGTAGAGCGCTGCTCTGCAGTCTCTGAGGTCCTGAGTTCGATTCCCAGCACTGCAAAAATGGGAGAAGGATGTGGCAATCCACTCCCAAGGCAATCCCGAAACAGTCAGCCATTGAAAACCCTATGAGGGTGGCTTTGAGTCAGACACAACTCAAGGGTACCTAACAACAACAACAAGAATCATATAATCTGAACTTGAGCCTTCTTTGATGTTTATAACAGGAATCTGTACCTTTTGGGAGACGTAAATGTGTAGTATAGATCATAAGTGTCGTATCTTCACCTTATGATCATTTCCCCAAGGAACATGGTTTTTAGAAGATTGAAAATGCATCAGCTCTGCATTGGGACTGTCCATGTGCTCCTCTGGAAGGGGCAGCAGCAGGGTGCTGCTTTGGTTTCATTCTTAACCCTGAAGAAGAGGTTTATTCAAATATCCAAATGTTTCAGGTATGCCATTCAAAACGAGTACTGCTGGATGTTCTGAAGAAGATGGTTGCCTGTTTCCTGCTTCTCTTTTTCCAAGTGAATTGTTCCCACCTCTCCTGTGTCTGAAAGATTTGTTTCTAAGATTTAATGCAGCTTTACGTTCCTGTTGTTGATTTGCGATCTGGTTGGTGATGCCTTTTGATGTGGTCCCACCTTCTCCTTCCTCAGTAAACCCGAGCCTGTTTGACTTACGTAACTGTCAGGAGCTTTCCCATTTTTCAACCAAAAGCCAGTACGTTCAATGCCTTTTTAAATTTAGCAGCAAGTGACCATGACATTTCTCGGATACCTGGTTTCCTCCCTTTGAGGTTGGAATGTTCAGCTATCAAACAGTTATAGCTGTCCGCATTCCAGAACCTCATTCCTACGTTGGCCCCAGATATTTTCTCTGTGGTAGCCTTTTGCAGCTGTTAACCTGCATCAGTTAGAGAACCGAGTTTTTTCTTACTTCCAAAATTGTTTTATAATATTCTGATCAAAAGTGATTCTGTACTTTCTTGGTCTACGGTAACTTCAACAGCATATTAAAACATGAGACTAAATTTATCTAAAGAATTCTTTTGGATATAAACTTGCAGAATTGGTTAGAGAAATCCAAGACTGATATAAAAATTAGAAATAAAAATTAGATGTTAACTTTATTGGTTCCTAGAGAAGACAGTTAGGATTTTGAATATCAATTCAGTTGAGAATGAGTTTTCAGAATCTCAGAATTTTATAGATTAATTTTATCTTGTTTTTTCTTTTACTACAGTGACTTCCTAAAACCTGCATCAAAAATTAATCTTTATAATACATATGGCATTTATTAATAAAAAAATTATAGATGACATTGTACTGTTGTCTAAGAACTTAGAAGCAAATAAATCAAAGAAATAAACAACAGTATATCCTATGGCATGATCAACAACTGTGAATATCTTTAGCAATTAAAGATAGTGTGATTATGCAGTGAGTCTTAGAAATAGTTATAAGTGTGTTGTATAAATTAGCTATATAAAGACTTCTTATTACTATTTTAAGCATCCATGGAACAAAAGAAATAAACCATTTAAAAAGTACTAAACCACAACAACAAACCTAATACCTAGCGTGTAATGGAGAGATACGTGTTTTATTCAATATGCCTGTTCTGGCGTAGGGCTAGAGTTTAGCTTAGTTGGTAGAGCATTTGCTCTGTGCTTCCTGAGACCATGGGTTTGATCCCTAGCACCTCAAGAAATGAGAGAAAGAACCGGCAGCCCTCCTGAAAACAATCCCAAAACAGTCAACCATTGATAACCCTATGAGGGTCGCTATGAGTCAAACATGACTCAATGACACCTAACAACAAGCAGTTCTGATGTAAACTCTTACGGTTATAATTTTAGTGATTTGAACTTAAGTCATTTAGAATGTGATGTTAACACAGACAGATTAAATTTGTTAATATATGTGAAGCCCTAGCACATAATAAACATTCAATAAACATTAGCTGTACTATAATTGCCTGTAGCCATACCACTGTGGCATCCGATTCCATCAGATCTCAGAAGCTAAGCAGTGTCAGGCCTGATTAGTACCTGGATGGGAGACCATCTGGGAACACCAGGTGCTGTAGGCTTGGGAGAAGACCCAGCAACCCACTCCCAAAACCATCGGCCACTGAAAACTCTATGAATAGCAGAAAAGCTCTGACAATATGGTTTTACCTGTTGTATGTATGTAGAGTCGCTAGGTGTCAGACACCAACTTAAGGGCACCTAAAATCAACAGCGTAGTATACTTATTGTTAATAATATTACTGCAGTATTTAGATTTTCCTTCAATTTTTGTTGGCTATCTGGTTTAAGATTTTTCTTTTTATTCGTGTTGTCTTTATGGGACTAAGAACAGGCCTGTGGGGGCAGCCAGAGAGGGAGCCGTTGTCTCACAAAGTAGACCAGCAGATATACAGAGATGAGCCTTGTTTGTGGAATTTCTTGGGCATATCCTATTCCATCAGATAAAAACTTCATCTGAGTTTGGTTTGCAAGAAAATCATTTATTCTTTTTTGGAAGATGTTTGTATGACAGGAAAAGAGCATCATCAAAATTATTCATTTGTATTCTTAATCATTGGCTAAATGGTATAAAGAACTTCTGTTATATCATTATTCATCCTAAGAGCTTTATTTGAAGTCTTTTAATATTGTAAAAGAAGAAAAGTTATAAGAATTTCTATATTTCAGTTATTGGAAAATGCATTACTACAAAAAGTGCTTTTAGTTAAATTTCCTTAAAAGTGTGTTTAGTTAAGTTCCTTTAACTAATTTGGAATCTTGCTCACCTATCTAGAAATTTTTGTGTAGTTACCAATCAAGTGAATAGAAGCTCAGTCTATATAAGTCTATGTATTTGCAGATGAAAGTTTTATTAAGTTTAAGCTTATTTAATTGATGTACTAAAGGTCATAGGCTAAATAATTTTATCATATATTTCCCACTCCCCCTAAAGTGCTGGTCAAAAATCCTTTCAGATCATATGACAATACATGCTAAAAATAAGTTAATTTTTGCACCTCTTCTCAATGTCCCTTTTAATAAGTTTGAAAATACTACATAGCACAGTCTACTTTTGCTATTGAAGACTGTAAGTGTAAATCTGTCATTTTCCTTTGCTGCTACAGTTTTTTCATTTGTTAGACTTCTTTGTCTGTACTTGCACCCTATAGAGTTCATCTATATTTGTCTAATGTTTACAGTTCACCTGGTATGTTTATTACAAATTCTCAGAGGGAAGTTGGTCATGGCTTACAGCTTTTGTTTTTTTAAATTGCCACTTGCCAGCCCATAAAACTCATTATATTGTAAACTAATGTGAAAAACTGGGATTTAGCTCAGTTGGTAGAGCGCTGCGCTGCAGTCTCTGAGGTCCTGAGTTCGATTCCCAGCACCGCAAAAACGGGAGACGGACCTGGCAACGCACTCCCAAGGCAATCCCGAAATAGTCAGCCATTGAAAACCCTATCAGGGTCGCTATGAGTCAGATACTGACTCGATGGCACCTAACAACAACAACAATGTGAAAAAAGTCTTCAGTAAGTGGAGGGATATACTCTGTTCATGGATGAAGAGGCTCAACATTGTGAAGAAGTCCATTCTCCTCCAAGATAATCTATAACTGAATATAGCTTCAATGACATTACACGAAGTTTACCCCCCCCATAATTTGACAAGCAGATTCCAAAATTTACATGAAATTATAAAGGGCTAAAGATGTCAGGATAGTTTTAAAGAAATAAGAGTAAGTAGAGGAACTCATCTTTCAGATACTAAGACTTATAAAGTACAAGAGATAAACTCTATCTATCTATCTATCTATCTATCTATCTATCTATCTATCTATCTGTATAATTGTATATACTCGGTAGAGTACTTGCTCTGAACACTTTGAGACCCTGAGTTCGATCTCCAGCACTGCAAAAACAGGAGAAGAACCTGGCAGGCCACTCCTAAAAACAATCAGCCATTGAAAACCCTATGAGTAGCTGAGAAGCACTGACATAGTGCCAGGCATACCACATTGTCGGGTAATATTTCCTTCTGTTGTACATAGAGTTCCTATGAGTCAGATTCGACTGTAACACCTAACAATAAATATATATCCACCACCACCACCTGGTACCTGGCAGCTGAATACAGTACCACTGAGCTGCACCACCAGCCCCCTTTTTATTCTTTAATTTTTATCTTGAGACAGGGTCTTGCGAAGTTATGCAGGCTGCCTGTGGCCTCCAACCTGCAGTCCTCCTGCCTCTGCCTCTTGAGTCACTGGGATTACAGGCTTGTACCACTGCACCTGACAGTCCTGGATATTTTTAAAGTGAGGTATTGAGAGAGAACTTACAAACAATTTATGCTATATGCATGTATAAAACAGATTGTTTTATGAGTCAGTAGGGAGAAGATTGTTCAATTAAAAGTGATGTAATAATTGGTTATATATATGGAAAAAAGTAATGAAATTATATTTCTGTTTAATCACAGAAAAGTTTTAAGTTGGGGGAAACACAATTTTTAAGAAGGAACAGTATAATGTTTTTGTCAGAGTAAAGAAAAATACTATGATGTACAGAAGCTATACCTAAAGATATTTTTTAATTTGTACCATAAAAGATAAGCCACATAATTGGAGAAGATTTTTGCAACCTTTTTAGCTGACTAAAGATTCATTTTCAGAATATATAAAGAATTCTTATCCAACAATAAGAAAACAAACAAACAGAAAATGCACAAAGGCTATGAACAGTTATTTAATTGAAGAGAAAAGCTGAATGACCAATACAATACATGAAAACAATGTTTACCCTGCCTAGCAATCACCGCAGTGCTTATTAAAGTTAAATATAATCTCGTACTCAGCAGATTGGCAAAAAATGAAGAAATCCAACAAGTAGGGCCAAGGTAGAAGAGAAACTCAGAAATACATCCTGTATAGTGTCTGATTGGTAAATCATTCTAGAGACTATTTTAGCAAAAGTTATATATGGCAGAAAAGTAGTTATGTCCTACAGCCCAACAATTCTCCTAAACAGAGGTGCCAGAGAAGTCTTCTCACTTGTGCCTAGGGAAGCACTAACAAGATTGCTCAATGCAATATTGATTGAAATAATGAAGACTCCAACTCTGTGAATGACAGCAGATTGGAAACACACGTGGTGTTAGATACTTATACAGGAAAACTAATGTAGTTAAAATGAATACATTAAGCCACAAGTTCCATGGATAAATCTCAAAATACATAATGATACAGAAAAATTCATACCATGGGATTCCAGTTCATGGCCCGAGACCGCCTGCATAACTTAGTGAGACTCTGTCTCAAGGTAAAAGAAAATAAAATATCAGAGGGCAAAGTGTGCAGCTAAGTGGTAGAGTACTTGCCAAGTGTGCTCAGGGCCCTGGGCTCAACCTCCCAGTACTGAAGAAACAAAACCACGAGTGGGGATGACAAATACTAAATTTAGGATAAAACTTCTCTGTGTAGGGAAAATAGGATTAGGGAGAGGTACACAGTGGCCTTAACTATATCTGTAGTGCTTTATTTTTTAATTTAAGAAAGGGAAAATAAATCTGGGGAGATAATATGGCAAAATGTTAAGATCCGGAAAAACTAGATCATGGGTACGTGGATGTTCATCGTATTCTCAAACTTTTCTGAATAACCAAAGGACTGAGCGCTTTTTCAAAATAAAGATACTCTCATCGGGCTCCAGTTATTTCTATTATTTCCCTAGCTCCTCACCCTCAAGGCTGTCATACCCTAGGCCTGTGTCTTCTCATCATTTTTCCAATGAGTTTGTCCTAACACTGGTCTTTGAAGACTTACTTGGTACAAAGCTATGCAAACATTAAGCTGGTAGCCTTTTAAATAGTGATCAGGTTAAAAATAGGCCTACACATATAAGCCTTTTGTCTCCGAAATGTTTTTCCTTCTGTCCTTAAAATTCTTTTTTAAAATTTTTCTTTTGAAGAACAAAATTTTTATATTAGCCCATCAAATCAATTTACTAGTTGTGTAGAGAAAAAATCCCTTCTCTATAGTCATCAGTATGAATAAATATTATGCTTGAAATAAAAGTAAATTTATGGAATTTCAAATTAAAATCAAATCTTTTCCTATTTATTTCATGTAAGTTTCAAAGTATGCTACAGAGACTTCTTGTTGTTGTTAGGTGCCGTCGAGTCGGTGTCCGACTCATAGCGACCCTCATAGGGTTTTCAGTGGCTGACTGTTTCGGGATTGCCTTGGGAGTGGATCGCCAGGGCCTTCTCCCATTTTTGCAGTGCTGGGAATCGAACTCGGGACCTCAGTGAATGCAGAGCAGTGCTCTACCAACTGAGCTAAATCCCAGCCCCACATATTGTATACATGTATAGAAATACCCCACTCTACCTCACATTGTTGTTGTTAGGTGCCGTCGAGTCGGTATCCGACTCATAGTGACCCTCATAGGGTTTTCAATGGCTGACTGTTTCGGGATTGCCTTGGGAGTGGATCGCCAGGGCCTTCTCCCATTTTTGCGGTGCTGGGAATTAAACTCCGGACCTCAGAGACTGCAGCACAACGCTCTACCAACTGAGCTAAGTCCCAGCCCACAGAGACTTAGAATGATAAAATTTGGAATATTCTAAGAGAATATTAAGTATTATGTTGCCTATATTTCTATTACTGTCTGTTGAATTTCCACCAATAGTCATCTAATTTGTTTTTGAGACCTGACTAAAAGGATGTTGTATGCAAGGCGTGAAATTTCATTGGATTTTAAATGTTACAGACATACTTTATTATGCTTTTGATTTAATCAGGGCAATTGCCACAGGTAATTTACCTATCTATATCTCCCCACCACAGTGCACTGATTTTGTCTGCTTGGCTTTCTGAATTTATTACAGATCTTACAACTTGATGCATATTATCTTTGTTTTCCTCCAGTATCAGCGATCAAACCCAGGCCCTTTTTCATCTTTGGCACTCACTCCGCCACTGAGCTCCATCCCCAGCCCCTTAATGTATATAATCAAACAAACTTAATGCCAAGGCCATTTTCTAAGCACAGGCCATCTGTACATCTTCAGAAATTAATCCAAGCCCAGACTTGTCCTTGTCTAGAAGATTTCTGAGAGCCAATGTAAAGAGCTCTGGTTTGTGGAAAGCATAGTTTATGGGAATGCAAGCCTACTTTGGGAACGGTGGAGAATTATTGCGCAATTAAAAACCTCCGTGTCCCACCTTCGTGTCAAGGTTCGCTGAGGTTTATGGAATTGTATGTTTTTAGTATCTCCCCATGAACTGTTTATTGATATCATAAAGATTTACCATGGTGATAGTAAGTTGTGTGTCATACTGCTCAAGTTTGTAACTGCCAGAAAGACTGGTCTGGCTGGGTTTGTCTCAGGTTTTTATAAAGAGATTGCAGATATAAAACCTATCATGGGCAAACATGTGTTATGGTGCCTGTTGAATTTTTAACTCTAGAATAGGAAATTTGGGTATAAAACATGGTTTGCCTTTGTCTTAGTATCATTTTGTACTTTACTGTGGATGTATTTTATCTATAGAACACCACTGTTAGCATTTTATTGTCTCTAATCCTGTATAGCCTGCAGCTGTAGCGCTGTGGCATCCCATAAGTCAGGTCTCAGAAGCTAAGCACAGTCGGGCCTGGTTAGTACTTGGATGGGAGACTGCCTGGGAATACCAGGTGCTGTAGGCTTGGGAGACGGACCTGGCAACCCACTCCCAAAAAACAATCCGCCATTGAAAACCCTATAAACAGCAGAGAAGCCCTGACAATAGGGTTTCGCCTGTTGTGCACAGGATCTCAGGGTTGCTATGAGTTGGATACCAACCTAACAATAACAACGATCCTGCATATTTGGTGAACCTTGGCATTCACAGCCTCCCTTCCCACTCTGCATCACAGTGTTTCTCTATAGAAATGGGTTTGTTTGTAAGCACTTAACCATCTAAAACCAAATTTTACCTTCCTCACGAGAAGTCTTCGGATAGAATTGAGAATAATATTCTATGCTTCTACTCCTCAAAACGGAGTAGCTAGTCATACTGGACAAGAAGGCAATAGAATGGGGGGAACAGTGTGTGTGTCCAAAATAAGTTCCATTAAGCCAGTTTAGGCCTGCAGCTGTAGCCCTGTGGCATCCA
>VMDO01001058.1:129259-172907 GCA_007922755.1 Pedetes capensis
GGTTAGTACCTGGATGGGAGACCGCCTGGGAACACCAGAAGCTGTAGGCTTGGGAGAAGGACCTGGCAACCCCCTCCCCAAAATCAATCTGCCATTGAAAACCCTATGAACAGCAGAGAAGCACTGACAATAGTGTTTCCCCTGTTGTACAGAGGGTCGCTATGAGTCGGATACCGACTCGACGGCACCTAACAACAACCAACAACAAGCCAGTTTAATGACTAATAAATAAAGTTTAAAATGAAGAAAATTACTATGAACAGACATTTATATTTGAAATCATTACTAGAGTCTCAAATTTGAGTATAGTTGGATATTTGTGTTAGCTTACATCTCTCGTCCAATAAAACTAATCTGTCTTTGTAGATAATTCATTGTTTAATTGTGGCAACTATCTCTGTCACAGTGAGTGGAACTGCCAGTTATAATATCAGTAACAGCAACTCCAAAACTTTGCAGAGCATAATTCAGTTTTCTTTGAGAAGCCTAGAAATCACTGAAGACCTTCTGTGTGGTCATCATCATGAATATCTGTTGTTTTAGTGTCTCAGATTGGGATATAGGTTGGTAAGAGTGGACCATATCCACCCCTCCTGCTTCCACTCCAGGTTTGGATGTGGGGTTCTGAATGATTTAGTAGTGTTTTCTTGAAAGACAACAGGAACCAGTGGAAGCTAGGAACACATGTGTGTCAGCACTAATTCCCAGAGCCCTGGGGTGCCAAATTGAGTGCACAATGTTGCCAGTGACATCTTCCACTGTCTTACTTTTGCACTTTATTGCAGCTCTTAATTAGGCTTTGTGTCACTATTTAGGAAAAATTAATATGCACAGTCTTTACCCTAACAGTGAAACAGTGTACACAGGATCGCAGGGTTGCTATGAGTTGGCTACCAACCTAACAACAACAATGATCCTGTATATTTGGTGAACCTTGGCATTCACAGCCTCCCTTCCCACTCTGCATCACAGTGTTTCTTGAGCCAAAGTTAGCAAACCAGAGTTAAAGCGGCCTGATGTCCTAGAAAGACCAGGTGTACACAGGCCACCCTCTAACTGATGGGATTTTATGGTATTTGAGAGTTTAGAGGATCATGGTGATAAATCTGTTCCTGTCTAGTTATCAATGAGTTGTGAAGGTCAAAGTATAATTAATTTTACTTGATAATTCCAGGTATGGTATTGCTGCTTGATGGGAAAGAAACGAGTATCTGTCATTTTCTGCTGTTGAGGAGCCCAGTTAAATATGTCAGACTAGTGCTGCAGTTTTTTTGAAATGGTCTAGCTGCATTTATACCAAGAATCCTTCCCTCCCATCCTCTCCTCCCTTCCCTTCCTCCCCCTTCCTTCCTTCCTTCCTTCCTTCCTTCCTTCCTTCCTTCCTTCCTTCCTTTCTGAGTGTTGCTGTGCACTCAGGAATTTTTATTTATTTGATGTTTTATATTCATGTATAGCCATTATTTGTGATAGAATTGTCCCAGATCTGGCCAGGGGTCTGCCTGTCTCTGCCCTTACCAATCTGGGGACCCCCTTGCTTTCTGCCCCTGCAAGGCCTCACAGTCTCCTTTCATGCTTTGCCTGCTGCCTCCTTGCAACCAGACATTTCTCCAAGGAATCTGGGTTTATATTAATAGGGAATGATTTAGAAGCCCACATCTGAGATCAAAGGTCTTTACTGCAGTTGGCATATCATCGCTGTTAAGACTTTTCCATGGATAGAGTTTAGGGAAAGTATGTGTGTGTACACTTCATGAATTCAGTTGACATTTCTAAGTCAAAGTTAATGTGACTGTTTTCCCCTCTAGCTTCTTTGATTTATTATGTCTCTTTTTCTCTCACATTGAAAATCTTGGTTTCTAGTGATGTTTTTGTTTTATCACACTACATATATAAAATTGTTTCAGAATTAAATTACCAGTATTGATATCTACAGTAAAATAGTTGAGTGAAGTTAAATATTACTTTGGACTTCTCTAGTCTTAGTCTGTATCCTGCTAAGAATGTAGTCACTTTAGTGTTTATAAGTCATTACTGTTTTCTCTCTGTTCACTATGTTACCAATTTTGATATTATCAGGTACATATATTCCATATTTGAATTTGCTTTCCTAATGTTTTAAATTTAGTTTTGAACATGTAGAAAGAACACTGACATAATTCAAATCCCCAAACCATATAAAAAAGAAATATGTAGAGAAGTCTTACTTCCTGTTTCTAACCGCCACCCTTTCCCTGCTCATATTTTTTACTCATTTTTGTTATTTTGTGGTTTATCCTTTTAGTGTTCCTTTTTTCAAAAACCAGCTCATATCATCCATACACATACATATATTACTCATCCATCCATTCGTGTGTGTAAATTTGTGTGTGTGGGAGAGAGATATGTGGATGTATAGATTCCTCTTTTTTTTTTCTGGTAGTAATGGGGGGCTGAACCCAGGGCATTATGCATACTTTGCAAGTGACCTACCACTGAGCTGGACCTTCAGCCCCCTTTTTTTTTTTTTTTTTTTTTTTTTGGTTTTATTTATTTTATTTCTATATTGCTAAAAGTAATGCTTATCTAACAACTGAAGTCCAGCCCTGCAAAAGATCTTAAAGCAAAATTTAAAACTGAGATGATTAGAATCTTATCTGAATTTTTCTATTACATTTTGCTTTTTATGACACTACGTCTTGGGCAGCTAGCTCACATATAACCACTTTCATTATTTTCCTGATAGAAATGAATATTCACTCAAAGATGGGAAAGTATTAAAGGCACCCAATAGTCTTCTATCCACCTTTATTTGCCTGCCTTCTTCCCCAACTGCTTCAGTATCCAGTCAGAAAGGTGACAGTCCCATAAGGAAGGCAATTGTCACACAATGATTCAAGCTTATGTAATGGTCTCTCATAAAGATTCTGTTGAACTTCCTAGGCAGGCTTCATCTTCCTGGGCTTTCTGAAAGAATTATGTACAATTATCACACACAGTGGGTCTCAGAGATCTTTCCTACAGTCTTCAAAATGGGTGTGGTTTTTAAAGGTAGGCAATCCTGGGTGGTTTTTTTTTTTTTTTTTTTTTTTTTTTTTTAGAAATTTTTAATGTACATCATAATGTGATTCATTTTGACATGCTTTTCGTTGTGACCATTTTCATATATGCAATTTGATGAGCATTATTCATATAGGTTACCCCTTACCCTCCTCTATGTTTCCCCCCTCCCCCCTTCCTATCTAAGTTTCCCATCCAAGTCTTCTCTATCTTTTACTATATAGTATTATCTATCTTGAGACAAGGTGTCCCTAAATTATACAGGCTGCGGTGGGTCTCAAACTTATGACCCTCCTGCCTCTACGTCCCAAGTCACTAGGATAAAGTTATGCACTGGCTAACAAATTATTTTTTATCATAAGACCATAATTGAAGAAAACTATTATTCTATAAGAACAGAAAAAAAGGAGTAAAGTACCTAGCAATATTATGTGGAATGTGTCCTTTACTGGGAGATATAAATAAAAGATTTCAGGAAAATGATGGCATACTCTGTTTCCAGGTGGAAATATTGACTATTATAGAAACTAGAATTCTTTCAGATTACTTTATAATATTAACTTACTACTAATCAGACTTACTTGCATTCTATGGAGAGCCTCATCAAAATTATTTAAAAGTTCTTGTGAAAATTGTTGGGAAAATGAACAGAAATAGTTTGATGGCTGCTCCTTAACAAAAATTCACAACAAACAATCTACCAATGGACAGTAGGTAGGGGAGAATAAAACTCATACTAAACCAGTATTACAATATACCTGACAGACTTTGAAGTTAACCAAATGTGTCATAGATGTGTCACTAGTAGGTAAGAGCATGCCATTTAATTTTACTGCAAGGAATTTCAAATATAAAAGATTGTAATTTATGCAGAGTTTCAGAGCATGTCAAAGATGGATTCAAAATTATATTGATGATTCTAATTAAATAAATATTAAACAATCGATGTAAAAAGAATGAATTTTCCATTTAATCTGTGAGCAATGAAATATGGCTGCTTTGTTACCATTTTCCCAGACATTTCTTGGTATTAGCATGGAAATTCACACGTCTCAGGGAACCTCAATTGTGGTCAGACCAGGATAGCTGATCACCCTTGCACAGTCTGTAGAAAAGATGATTTGATCTGCAAAGCGTGTTTCCCATGAGGTGAAAACCAATGGACAGCCAGTGTCTGAGATGGTCTGGATCTGGTCTGATATGGAGTAGCCCAGCTAGTACCCTGTCTGGGCCCTAAGTTCCTCTTGGCACATAGGGTTCCCTCAGCAGTCTTCACCTGTTCAGGGGATTTAAGATTTGGATTTACTCAAGAATCTACATTAGGGATCACTAAGACTCTGTGTGTCTGACATATTTCGGACATGTAGTCAGGAGAGAACAATCCCTGGAGAAGGACATCATGTTTGGGAGAGTGGCAGGTCAACGCAAAAGAGGAAAACCCTCCACCAGATGGATTGACACAGTGTCTGCAACAATGGGCTTAAACATAAATAAGATCGTTTGCCTGGCACAGAATCGGCAAGTGTACATAGGGTCTCTATGAGTCGGACTCGACTCGACGGCACCTAACAACAACAACAACAAGACTCTGTTCATCATCTGCAAACCAAGCAAGAGGCTTGAGACCACATGGCATAGTCTTCACTCTGCCAGCTAATTTCTGAGCTCATGATATTTGTTGTACATTGACTTTTAGTATAAATCTCCCTGTAGGTTGCATTTCTCAGCAAAAGCCATTTATCTAGGAATTTGTTTGCTTTCAATTCTTTCAGTATTGTCTTTCTAATATGTCAGTCAAGGGAAATATTTTCCCCAAATATTAATGTACTTAACCCTTGCCTGCCTTTGGGTGTGGTTAGCACTTGGATGGGTGTGGGGCACGGGCCTCCATGTCTGGCCCAGATGTTCTGACAGGCAGTGCCGCCACACACACAGATACTAAACACAATTCACTTGGGACCCTCAGGTGAGGGGCTCGGACTCCTTTGGCCCTTGGGACGCCAATGGAGACGGGAGAAAGGAAAAGCCTCGGGTGCTTTTGCCTTGCCAGGACAAACAGCTCTTTATTTCTCTCTCCCTGCCCTTCTAAGAAACCTAAAGCATACAGCTTTAAGTACTAGCTGCTCTTATACTCTGCAGCCATAGCCCTGTGGCATCCGATCCCGTCAGATCTCTGAAGCTAAGCAGGGTCAGGCCTGGTTAGTACCTGGATGGGAGACCGCCTGGGAACACCAGAAGCTATAGGCTTTGGAGAAGGACCTGGCAACCCCCTCCCAAAAATCAATCTGCCATTGAAAACCCTATGAACAGCAGAGAAGCACTGACAATAGTGTTTCCCCTGTGGTACAGAGGGTCGCTATGAGTCGGATACCGACTCCACGGCACCTAACAACAACAACAACAAGCTCTTATACTGCCTCAAGGGCAGATAGTCCCGTGTTGGTAGTCTTGGTGGTCACGAGGAGAGTTCTTGCTTCCATGGTGGTCAGACGGAGAGAGAGTTCTTGTCTAGTTGATGGTTGAAGGTCCGGGTGAGAGAGAGAGCTTTCCTCATCGGTGATCTGGGTGAGAGAGAGTTCTTTTCTCATTGGTGGTCTGAGTGAGAGAGAGTTCTTTCCTTGTTGATGGTCGAGGCAGAGAGAGAGAGTTCATTCTTCACTGAAGGTTGGGGGAGGGGAGAGAGAGAGAGAGGGAGAGCTGTTTCCTCATCGGTGGTCCAGGTGAAAATAGGGGCAAGCTGCCACGCTGTAGCTCCTTATATAGCTCACCCATAGAATGGCCTGAGCCAATCAGCTTTGAGTCTAATTGTCCAATCAGGTTTGGGGGATTTGTGAAGGGTTTTGTACAAACATCCAATCAAGTTACTTTCATCTTGCCTATTTCACTATTTCATTTCCCCATTTCTAATTTACAAACCAAATCTTCAAAAGCCATTTTCCCAGTTTTAGGGTTTTTGCCAATTTTCTCCCAATTTCCCCCCTACAGATGGAAGACCACTTGGGAACACCAGGTGCTATAGGCTTGGGAGAAGGACCCAGCAACCCACTCTCAAAAATCAATCCACCATTGAAAACCCTATGAATATCAGAGAAGCAGTAACAATACTGTTTCATCTATGTGCTAGGATCGCTATGAGTCGGACACCGACTCAACAGCACCTAACAACAATAACAACGAATCTTGCCTTGATCTGCAAAGGAGTTGAGGTGATATATTTAGTATACTGTAAATGAATGTTAATAGAAGATCTGATTTTGTGCAGGTTTTGTATTTACATAAGCTATTAGATTGACAGGTATGTTTTATACCATCAAGTGGTTGTCTTCTTTCTAAAAGGAGAGAGAGGTGTTTTTCTTTTTTCTCAAACTACAGATGCTCAACGAACTACAAATGCTGTGAAAATTTCTTGCCATCAAGAAAAATATTTTAGAAATTGACTAGAAATGCAAACCACCTTTACACCCTTTTAAGTCTTCCTTATTTTTAAGATGGCCAAAGAAATGTACTAGAGTAAAACTCAGGTCCTTCTTGTAATTCTGTAGCATCCCAAAGTATGCACTGGGAAGATGGCTGGTTTACCAAGCTCAATATAAAGATCATCATGGATTGCAAGGCTTAAATTTGCTCCATCAAGTACCATCACAGGCTGGTGAGAAGCAAGTGCAAAACTATGAGGTTTTTAATAGCACAACTGTTAGCTAAACTCTTGAAGTTTACCCACAGGTTATAAAGTTTACTTTATAGATTTTCTTACAGCCATCCTACCAAGATGTCTATTTCTTTTCATGCTAAGTAAAATGTAATCTCTTGCCACAACTAAGATACTTTCTCTTTATTATTATCTTTTAGTGTCTAAAAAGCACGGCAAGCTCATTACTTTCTTACGAACATTCATGAAGTCTCGTCCAACAAAACAGAAGCTAAAGCAGCGGGGGATCTTGAAGGAGAGGGTGTTTGGTTGTGACCTGGGAGAACACCTTCTGAATTCTGGTTTTGAAGGTAAAAATAGAATTTGAAAGCTCAGAATATCAGTTCCTGACATCTCTGCGTTGGTTTTCTATAACTCATTACAGAGTAGATAAGGCCACTGGTATCGGTTTCATTTCAGTTCAGCACCATGCACTGAACTTTCTCAGGGACTAACCTCAGTCTGGGTAGAGCTGAGAAGTCTAAGTATACTGTGGACCCAGAAGATCCATTTAGGAAGAGTATGGCATGCACAGAAAGAGCACAAAAAGCACTGTTGTCTCTGTCCAGATAGCTTCTTCAGCTAGCTTTTCTGCTCATGTCCTAAGATATTTATTTAATTTTGAGACTCTCAACCTTTATACCTAAAATTTATATCCCTTTCTCTGTAAATTAAGTTCTGAATCAAGAATGTAGTGGTCGGATGAATGGATAGAAAGAAAGAAAAAAAAGAGGTTTCTTTTGGTATTTTAAAATAGTACTCTCCTCTACCACCTATTTTAGACATGCTACAATATTGAGAGCCTGCAGCCATAGCACTGTGGCATCTGATTCCATCAGATCTCGGATGGAAGCTGAGCAGGGTCAGGCCTGCTTAGTACTTGGATGGGAAACGTCCTGGGAACACCAGATACTGTAGGCTTGGGAGAAGGACCCAACAACCCACTACCCCCAACCAAAAAAAAAAAAATCTGCCCTTGAAAACCCTATGAATAGCAGAGAAACACTGGCAATAGTATTTCGCCTGTTGTATGTAGGATCGCTATGAGTTGGCCACCTACTTGATGGCACCTAACAACAACAGCACAATATTAAGAAGGAATCTGCCTGTGCCGTTGATAAATACCAGAATAGATGATTTGTGTTGATTTCTTAGTGGGAAAGATCCATGTAGCTTTGGAGACAACCACTAGTGGAAAGCTGTGGTAAATACGTGTAATAATATCATGCCAAAATCAAGACCTGTCTCATTGCTTAAAGAATACTAGTGGGTCTGGCACCGTGGCACACAGTGTAAACCCAGTGACTCAGGAGGCTAAGGCAGAAGGATCACAAGTTTCAGGCTGTAGGAAGCCTGTGCAATGTGGACCCTGTCTTAGAATAAAAAAGGGGCTGGGGCTTTAGCTCAGTGGTAGAGCACTTGCCTTGCGTGCACAAGGCTCTAGGTTCAACCCCTCAGCACTGAAAAAATAAAACAAAACAGTGGGCTTGCAATACGAATTTAATCCAAACTATACCCTGTTTCATGGGAGAATAGAAAAAATATTATTTTAAACAGATGTTATTCCAAAACTATTACCAACTTAATGTAGTTCCCTAAAAACAGCTGGGACAGGTGGCACACACCTGTAATCCCAGCGACTTGAGAGGCAGAGGTAGGAGGATTGCAGATTCCTGACCAGAGGCAGCCTGCATGATTTAGTAAGACCCTGTCTCAATTTAAAAAATAAAAAGAGGGGGTTGGTGAAGGGAGGTGCAGCTCAGTGACAGAGTCCTTACAAAGGATGCGCAAGAGCCTGCGTTCAGCCCACAAGTACAGCCAAAAATAAGAATAAGAAAGGAATAGTCAGAATCTTCATGGAAAAGTCAACCAGTGACAATATCTGAGAGCATTGTGGAGGAAAAATAAAAAAAACAAGATGGAATACATCTACTTTTACGAGGTACTAAAACAGTGTTCGAAACTAGAAAGCAGAGTTTCGTGTAGAGAATGCAATGTTCATGAAACAGAACGTTCAGATATAATTATACCTATAACTAAGAACATATTATGATAAAGAATCACTTTAGAACTTCATTATGAAGAAAGGTTATTTGTAATAATATATATTGAGATCATGAAGTAGCGTTTGAGTCAGCCTTTTGTTGCTGTAACTTGCAGAGTTCCTGAGAAAAACAATTTAAAGGATGAAGGAGTTATTTTGGCTCAGGGTTTTGGAGGTTTCAGTCCACGGTTGACTGGCTCCAGTGCTTTTTGATTGTGGTGAGGCACAGCCGTCATGTTGGGGAGCATGTGGTGGAACAAAAGAGCCCACCTCCCAGTGGCCAGGAAGCAGAAAGGGGGATGAGGAGGGACCAGGGAAAAGACACGCCCTTCAAAGGCATGCCCTCACTAACAGCCCCTTTAGCTATGAAGTCATTGTGGCTCAGTCCACTGCTGGAGTTGGCTCCCTAATGATCCAGTCACCTCTTAATAGTGCCACCAGCTGGGGACCGAGCCTTCAACACATGAGCCTTTTGGGGGTGCATAACATATGTAAACTATAAAATACAGATTTTGAGAAGAGTTAATTTCCACTTTATAACACTGAAAAAAATCCTCCAAACATACTAAGATAGTTAATTGCTTTAGACTTAAAGAATTACCAGTGTAAATTGATTTTTGTTTTGAGATAAAAGAGGAATACTAGCTTTTTCAGATTTAAGCAGAAAATATAAGGAAAGATATATACAAATATATGATCTTTATGTAATAAAAAATAGCAAATTGTAGAAGAGAGGTGCCATAAACTAGCAAAAAGAAACTTTTTATGAATATGATGAAATGCTGTTATCATAACATGAGAATATCATCCAGACTTTTAAATCCTTGAATAAAGAAAGGAGAAAAGATATTAACATACAATTTGTCACAGGATGATAGATAATAAATAAAACACAGAGGTATGTTATCTTTATTAGTAAGCATTCAAGCAATTTGGGTATATCATTTCATATTGGCATTTATTTATTTATTATTTATTTATTTATTTATTTGCACATGGGGTTCTGCAGTGTTGAACCCCAGCCCTTGCATGTGCTAGGCAAGTGCTTTACCACTGAGCTGCACTCCTTTTATCTTGAGGCAGGGTCTTAACTAAGTTCTGCAGGCTGCCTCTGGCCTCAATCTTGAGATCCTGCTGCCTCAGCTTCTGGAGTAGCTGGGATTATAATCCTGTGCCCCCAGGCCCATCTTGGTAAATATTATTAATACAGCAAAGTTTTTTTTTTTTTTTTTTTTTTAATGATATCATTAAGCATGCTGTTGTTGTTAGGTGCCTTCGAGTCAGGTTCCAATTCATAGCAACCCTATGTACAACAGAATGAAACACTCCCCAACACTGTGCCATGCCCAGCACTATGTCATTGCTTCTCTGCTATTCATAGGGTTTTCAATGGTTACTGTTTCAAGATTGGTTCTGAAGTAGGCTGCCAGGTCTTTCTCCCTTTTTTTTTTTTTTTTTTTTTTTTGAAAGTGTTGCTGGGGATCAAACTCAGGGCCTCAAGAGTGCAGACCAGAGCACTCTACCAACTGAGCGAAACTCTATCTAGCCCTATATTCAGTAGGTAAAAGTTGTTGATTTCAGTTAGCTCTGAATTTAGTATAATCTTCTGGGAAAATATTTTGGTACCTCATAACAAGAGATTTTCTAGATTTTAAAGTGTTCTGTCATTTAGCGACCCTACTCCTTAGGGATTCTAATATTTTAATTACATAGAATCAAAAGTGTCCATTATGGTTGTTATGTATGAGAACATAAAACACTGAGTACCCAACTTTTGGGGGAATTTTTCTACAAATTATGAAGCTATTAAAACTACAATTTTTTTCACTACTTGGTTATTAAACCCAGGGGCCTTGCACATCCTTGCAAGTGCTTTACCACTGGGCTGCTCCCCCAGTACATTTATCTATTTTTTAAATTTTGAGTCACTGTCTCACTAAGTTAAGCACACTGCCTGTGGCCTGGAATTTGCGATCCTTCTGGCTCTGCTTCCTGAGTTGCTGGGATTACAGACATGTACCACCATGCTTGGCAAAACTATAAATTTTAATACAGTGTAGAAACCTGAAAAATGTTATATATTAACAGTAGACACAACTTTTTAAATTATGAGTACCTAAGTGATCTATGCCTGCTGCCACACCACTGTGGCGTCCGATCCCATCAGATCTCAGAAGCTAAGCAGGGTCAGGTCTGGTTAGTAATTGGATGGGAGACCGCCTGGGAACACCAGGTGCTGTAGGCTTGTGAGACAGACCCAGCAACCCACTCCCAAAAATCAATCCACCATTGAAAACCCTATGAATAGCAGAGAAGCACTGATGATAGTGTTTCACTTACTGTATGTAGGGTTGCTATGAGTCGGACACCGACTTGATGGCACCTAACAACATACCTAAAATTATACCATCAGTGTATATATACTTACACATATAGAGAGACTATAAATATAAATTAAGAGCCAGGTGAGGTGGTGTACACCTGTAATCCCAATGACTCGGGAAGTGGAGGCAGGATGATGGCAAGTTCAAGGACAGAGGCAGACTGTGTAAGTTAACAAGACTCTGTCTCAAGATAAAAAATGAAAAGGAAAGTGAGCGGCTGGAGTACAGCTCAGTGGTAGAGAGAGCACTTTAAAGTACACGTGAGGCCCTGGGTTCAGCCCTCCACTACCACCAAAAACAAAACAGAACAAAACAAAATCCAGTATACATTTAAAAAAATTAGAATTGAATGTATGTTACATATTGAATGTGTGTTACATATAAATACATATAATTATATATAATAATTTAAACTCTAAATTAAAATAATAAGAATAATCATGAGGAAAAATGATATAAATATATACATAACCGAGGAGAGATTCAAAATATAATTATATGTAGATAGTCATTCTTCCTCACAATTATTCTGTTTTAGTTTAGTCTTTAAAATATATGCCACATAATATCATTTTGATCAATGATGGACTGCATTTTTGACTGTGGCCCTGAGATTATAATGCAGGTGAAACATTTCTATCACCTGGAGACCTCACAGGCTTCAAAAAATCTAGTGCAGAGCTGCAGCTGTAGCTCAGTGGTGGTGGTCGTGGTTGTTAGGTGCCCTCGAGTCGGTATCTGACTCATAGCGACCCTGCGTACAACAGGCGAAACCCTATTGTCAGAGCTTTTCTGCTGTTCATAGGGTTTTCAATGGCTGATTGATTTTGGGGAGTGGGTTGCCAGGTCCGTCTCCCAAGCCTATAGTATCTGGTGTTCCCAGGCGGTCTCCCATCCAAGTGCTAACCAGGACCGACCCTGCCTGGCTTCCGAGGTCTGACGGATGGGATGTCACAGGGCTATAGCTGCAGGCAGCTCAGTGATAGAACAACCTATTTGTCACACTCAAGGCCCTGAGTTATTTGCGTGTTTATGAGGATGTGGATGTAAGCAGACCTCCTGTGCTGCAAGTTGTATAAAAGTATAGCACATACAATTATAATTAGGTACATAATTCTTGATAAGAATAACCACTGTGTTACTAATGCATATACTTACCTTGCTATACTCTATTGTTATTTTACAGTGTATTACTTCCACTTATTGAAAAAAGTTACTGTAACACAGGAGTGCTGGCAGGAGCCTCATGCTTCCCCGGTTTACTGTGTCTCTTGTTTGGACCATTCTCTCTCGTGCTTGATATAATCTCATGTTGTGTTTCTCATGATGCCCCTATGTGTACAGAAACACAAAAGCCTCTGCTCATGTTGCCAGGAAGAGGCCACATGGATTGACTCTCTGGAAAGAGTATTTAAAGTGGTTAAGACAAAAAGTAGGAGGAAGGTCCGTGATGGTTATGGCTTTTCAGGCACGCCCCATTCTGCCATAGCTACCATCGTGAAGAACAAGAACAAAGCGATGGAAGCTGTGTAGGCATCTGCTTTATTAAAGACAGTGAGACTGAGAAAACTTAGAGAAGGGCCTCTGTCAGATACAAGGGCACACGTGATGACCCGATTTGAAGACCAGACACTTCATGAAGCGCGTCTGCCTCAGCACCGCAATGATCTCAGCCAAAGCGTGTGCTTGTGATGTTGAAAGGAAAGGCTGAGTCTGACTACGATGTTGAATTTACTGTTGCTCTGAGCCGTTTAAGTGATTCAGGAATTGTTACTCGTTGCATAACGTGAAAGCGGGTGGAGAGTCTGGGAGTGTTGGTGGGAAGGAGGCAGAAGGATTTTTGGAAACCCTAGATAAGCTGACTGTAGGAAAATGACAGAACTTGCCAGAGCAATTTTTCAGAATGGATGGAGCTTCCCTATTCTAGAAACAGATGCATGAGGGGACTTTGACCTGTGAAAAGGCCAAAGGCAGTGCTAGATTTTAGGCTTTTAAGGACAGGACAACAGTCTTGCTTAGGCTCCAGGTGGAAACCTATGGTGGTCTGTGCAGTGACAACCCAGGGCCTTTGGCCAATCAGCAAACACATCCTGCCAGGGTGTGACAGGAGCACCAAGTCATGAGGACCCAGCTCCTTGTCCAAGGCGCTTCCTAAATTCTGTGCCTGCTCAAAACTTTTCCTACTGTTGATGGCGCTCCTGCACTTGCTCTTTTTATTGGTGATCTTCCTCCCAATAGCCAAGTGGTGCTTCTTCCTCCCAACATTACCTCTTAAATCCAACCAGTAGATGAAGTGTGAGGTTAGCAGCTTTCGAGGTCTGCTCCCGTGCCCAGGCTGCTGCGGCAGCTGAGGGAGACTCTGAGAAGGCACCTGTAAAACCACATCCAGAACCACACTTGGGCATGGAATCACGTCACCAGGGTGTGTGTGAATGGCATCTGGAAGACACAGAGGAGATTCAGGAGATTTGACCTGCTTTAAAGGATTTGCCAGTTGATGAGGAAGTTGCGAAAATCAGCAGGGCAGTGGTTGAAGGGGCAAACGACTTTATCCTGGGCGTGAGTGAGGATGATGCTGTGGTGCTCTCCAGGAGGCTCCTCGGGGGTAACTAAAGAGGAGCTGTTGGCACCGAAACAGAAATGCATAGCCTAAGAAGAGGCTTGAACATGAATAAGATCGTTTGCCTGGCACAGAATCAGCAAGTGTTTCTGAATATAGGGTCGCTATGAGTCAGACTCAACTCGACGGCGCCTAACAACAACAACAAGAGGCAAGTGAAAAGGAAACTATTAAAGAGAAAGAACACCCAAGAAAATTCATAGTGAAGGGTTTAGCGGAAGCTTTTGCAGACTTCAGCAAGCTCCTTCAAAAGGTTTTAATCCATGAATCCCAACACCAAAAGGTTTTCATTAACAGAGAGGAATGTCTGCTTATCAGCAAATCTGTGGGAAAAGAAAAGAAATAAACCAAGCAAATCACCATGGACACATTTCTGAAAACAGTGACAGCTTCTCAGGCAGAACCCCAGGCTGGTCCTCAGGAGGATCCAGAAGAAGGCGTGGTCACCCCAGAAAGTGACAGCTGAGGACAGGGTGGGGAAGTGGGAGAACCGGGAAGGCAGGATCCTGATCCTGTGTACGCCTAGCCTCGGGTAGTATGTGTTTGCGCCTTCATTCTCACCAAGAAAGTTTAGAAAGTGAAATGAGTTTTTAAAATTTAAATAGGTAAAGCTTGTAGAATAAGCGTATTAAGGAAGGAAATATTTTTGTACAGTTGTGTAATGTTAGCTAAGTGCTTTCACAAAAGAGTCAAAAGTTAAAAAATTGAAAACACAGTAAGGTAAGGTTAATTTATTGAAGAAACAAATTTCTGTAAGTGTAGTGTGCAGTGTTTGTGAGGTCTGCAACAGTGGACAGTAATGTCCGCCATCTTCACATCCATTCACTGCTCATTCACTGACTCACCCAGGCACCTTCCAGTCCTGTTAGCTGCACTCAGGGTAAGTGCCCTAGACAAGCACACCATTTTATTCTTTTTTATATCCCATTTTTAGTCTACCTTTTCTGTGTGTAGATATGTCAAAGTATACAAGGATTTACCCATTGGACTACAGTTGCCTACAGTATTCAGTACAGTAACGTGCTATACAGATTTGTAGCCTGGGAGCAGGGCCTAGGCGTGTAATAGGCCACTTTCCACACCATCCAGCCTTGCATATGTACACTGTCAGTTGTTGCCACAACAATGAAATCACCAAAGGACGCATTGTTGAGACTATATCCCTGTTGTCAAGCAAAGCATGACTGTAGAGTCTTTACCCTAAACAAAGTAGATTTTTCAACACATTTTTCTGAGAGGGAAGCTCATGATTAATGATTTGCCAAGTGACTCATTCTGTGAATTATATTCCTAGTGAATAATCAACTTTGTAAAGAGATTGTTCTGTTACACTTTTCAAACTTTTGAGCACCTCCCTGTTGGAGCAAGTAAGAAACCTGACCTGTTTCTTCCATGCAGAGTGCTGTGGGAAATCAGGAGAAACTGAACAAGGCAGTTTCCTTTTATTCTTTAATTTGTTGTCCTTGGGGCTGGGGTTCACTCAAGACTATCCTACACAGTTTCAGCTATCACAGTGCTCTTAATTGGATCAGTTAAACATTATGTCACAGTTACCTATAGAACTGATGCTTTAAAAGTCTGCCCAGTGTGTTTTGTGTGCAAAACTTAGATTAGTATGCCATGTACATGGACATCCTTAATTACAGAGCCAGAATGTTTTTATTGTATTGTTTTTTTTCTTTTGCCATTATGCGCAACACAGTCATTGATATAAGCAAACATTGATATAAGCCAGGTTGTTCCGCCATACTCTTTACCTGTCAGACACTGACTCAGCAAGTTTGAGTTTGCATTTAGAAGTTTGGGATGGGTTTCCTTTTTCAGTAAGAATGATAGGTGAGGATGATGCCAACCCATCATTTCTTTTTGACAAAATATTTAACTACAGTGTTCACATATTCTCTGATTATGATAAAATCTGGTCATGTGGAACACTTTTCAGGTATACTGATTTCTTTTCATAAGATTCTATTTGCAGCACATATTTAAAACATAATTTCCCTCAAAGTTTAAAATGAGATTGCTATGTCAATATAAATGGACTAGAAATCGCATGAAATTGTTCTAACAAGATAAAAACAAAGACCACTACAGGAAAAGTTTCTATCTTAATCAGAACTGGAACCCAAGGACATATAGAAAAATACTACTAAGTAAAAGATAGAGAAGACTTGGATGGGAAACTTAGATGGGAAGGAGGGGAGTGGGGGAAGCATAGGGGAGGGTAAGGGGCAACCTATATGAATAATCTTTATCAAATTGCATATAAGAAAATTGTCACAATGAAAAGCATGTCAAAATGAATCACATGATGTGCACTAAAAATTTCTAGTAAAAAAATGAGATTGCTAATAAAAAACAGTGAAAATTTTATAGAAAATAGGTAAAATTAAGTTTTGTGCAAGATATAAAAAGTATTTTAGAACCCATACTTCTGTGTTTGAAGTTATTTGTCCCTATCAATAGAGATGTTGTTTTTAAAAGCTATTGCATGTTCATACAGCACAGTAGAGAGAAACAAGACCGAAATCACTTTTGAAATTATATCTTTATTTTTATTGTTTATTTTATTTATTTATTTTTGCCATCCATGGGGGCTGAACCCATACTTTGCAAGAGATGTACCACTGGGCTTGCACTCCCAACCTATTTTTTCTTTGTTACCTTGAGTCAAAGTTTCACCGAATTACCCAGGCCACCTCTGGACTTGACCTCTCGATCCTCCTGCCTCTGCCTCTAGAGTCACCGGGATTACAGGCGTGCGCCACCTCATGGCAATGAGATTATATCCTTCAATCGCATTTCCCTAAGCAGGCGTTGTTTTGCACTCACTGTCATAAAGCTACTCCTGTGCTGCCCCCGGATGCCGCCTCCCTGGAGATTGAGTGCTTTCGGCCCCTCCTGAGTAGCCCTGAAAAAAGAAACCCCACCTTGTCCCTTCTGATTTTCTGACATTGTTCTGTTTCCATTCTCTTTTCTGCAGAATTAAAGTTTATGCTTTTCTCTTTCATTTGGCACCTATTTTAATTAAACGTCTCTTTTGTATTGTTTAAATTCATAAGTAATCCTTATGCAACTTTTACTTAGTAAGCCTTGTTATATGATTGTTTTATAGACATTCAAGTCTTTTTACTTAGGGGACATAAAAATGTAAAGAAGCAATTCATTGTTTCCCATAAAGTATGGCTGTCTTATTATCGGGGAAAACCCTCTGATTCTCCATATTTTTGAAGTTTTCCCACTTAGATGGTAGAATATAAGCAGATATGAATCTACTGTTGCATGGAAGTAACAATCTAGCAAGAGTTATCCGTACCTTTTTGTCAGATGGTGCCTTACTTTTATGAAAATTTTATGTTGTATACCTGGAGAGCCTAGTAATACAGAAATAAAAAGCCTATGGTTGAGGATTTTCTTCCAAGACCAACCTCTTGTGTACCTGGATGAGCATGCATGCTCATTTGGAGCATACATAATGAGATGCATCTTTTAAGGAAAAGAATTAAACCTCTGCTTCCGTTTCTTTCTGTAAGTAATGTCTAAATATATGTCCTTGGAAGTGGGTGGCAGAAATTTTTAATGCTAAATATTATTATTCCACTTCCAGTTTATAGATAAACATATCCCTTCCTTGTTACTAAAAGCCCTGAATGTTTTTAGAGGCAGTAGAAAGCTGAAAATGAATACGGTTCCATAAGGTCCTGACCCGCTCACTTACCTACCTGGGAAATAATTGCCTTGCTGATTTGGTACCTTTCCTCAGGACAGTACTCCTGAGTATTGAATATCCAAAGGTGAAGGAGGTCTGGTTGGGCTCCTCAAGAGCTCTCCGTCAAGAAGGGGTAATGCCATATAAACAAATGAAAGGGTCTTGGAAATGATACAATTCTGTGAGCACACGAAACGTAGGGCTGTAGCTGCCTTGATTGGTGGGTATTCAAATGAAGGCTTAAGACTGTTAGTTCAACTGGATTTGAACAACAGCCTGGAGTTTTCCGTATGATAAAGGTGGTGAGGAGTGTGCAGGTAGAGGAAATCGTTTCATGAAGGAGTCATAGACTGGCAGGCTTGCATGGTAAATAGTGAAGCTTGAAGTAGCCTAGAGCTGTGAAATATGGAAATAAGATAAGTATAAATTGTGAGAGGTCTTATGTGCCAGTCAGTATATTGCAGTAGTTGAAGGCATTGGCTCCGGACTCGGACTGCCTGAGTTAGAATCTCATTCCCATCACTGTCCTTTGCTTGCTCCTGGGTAGAACTTCAGGTCTCTGAGATGCAGTTTCTTTATAAAATTGAGATGATAACAGTACTTTGTTCATATGATTTGCATGAGAATTTGAGTGTCCATTGTAAAGTATGCCTGCAGCCGTACCACTGCTGCATCCATCCTGTCAGATCCTGGAAGCTAAGCAGGGTCGGGCCCGGTTAGTACTTGGATGGGAGACCACCTGGGAATACCAGGTGTTGTAGGCTTGGGTAGCCCACTCCCAAAAAATAATCACCATTGAAAAACCTGTGAATAGCAGAGAAGCACTGACAACACTGTTTCATCTGTTGTACCTAGGGTCGCCAGGAGTCGGACACTGACTGGGGGGCACCTAATTATAACCGTAAAGTATCTAGCCTGGCATATGTAGAGTGCTCAGTACTTTCTGCTGCTACTTTTTGATTTTTAATCAAATATAAGGAGTTTAAGTTATAAAAGTAAGATACAGGATCTGACAGAATGTACAAGAGGCACTACAGAAAGGACAACAAAAGGCAGAAGAAGAACCCAGGAAAAGTCTTTTATAATAATAAAGGAATGACATAGTACCACACTGTAAGTGAGGTACAGGAACTAAAATGGTCTCATTGAAATATTAGTTTCATTTGCCACTATGAATATTTGCTCTTTGCACACCAAATAATGTCCTTCCCAGCATTTTCCCCCCAGACATTTTGACTAATACTTTCAAATAACCATAGTCACTAAAGTTTGTACACTGACCAGTCTGCATTATAAAATGAAGAATGTTAAATCTCATCTATTGTAAAAATTTGAATGGTTATAAAAGTTTTTACCATCTACTTTGGAAGTTTTAATCTAGACCCAAAGCCCAGGAATGGCTGTCCCTCCATGTACATTCACTGAGCTCACAGAGACTACCCTTCACCCCTTTCCATGTCTTCTCAGAGTGCCATACATGGTGACTGGATATGTCAAGTCAACATGTTGGTAAATTTATTATAAAGACGGGCAGGAAATTAATACGAGTCTGTCCTTTTGAAATAGCTTTGACCTTTGCATGATGTTGGTGTTTTGTTCATTGAATAAAATTAGAATTAGCATTAACTGTGAGCAATAAAAGAAACTTTAAGAAGAGAACATTGCAGCACTTACAAGTAATTATGTTATTGGGATCAGCATTTAATTTTACGTAATCATTTGCTGTATATGAAATTCAGCTAAACAGCTATGTTGTTTTAATCTGTCACAGTATTGGGGTTAAACAGTTCATCTCACTGTCATCACGTGATTTAAATGAGTCTATTGCAGAAGACTATAGAGAGAATGTCCTAACAATGTGTGAACCAAGCTAATCTTGATTCTTCAGGAAATCATTATCTGATTTAGATTAGATAAATATATCTTCATCATTTTTTATAGTGGATTACTTCCTTTCTTCATTTATGATTTTTATTTTGCTTATAAAAAATAACATTCTCATTTTTTGGTGACTTTGGTTCCACTGAATACTACCAGTTTAATCTGTCTTTAAAAACTCTCTTTAGTGCCCCAGGTTCTTCAAAGCTGCACAGCATTCATTGAAAGATATGGCATTGTGGATGGAATATATCGTCTCTCTGGAGTTGCCTCCAATATTCAGAGACTACGGTAAAGCCTTTTATGGCATTTCCTTTTTCATTCCCATTTAACTCATCAAAATAGAATTATCTTGAAATTGAGTCGCTAACTTGGTAGCCATTATTTTCAGTAAGATAGTTGAGATGAGACAAGAAATATCTATATTGTTCTCACTGTATAATTTTCTAAATGGCATTTCATTATCTGTAGTGTCAGAGAACCACGCACTGTAATCTCTTCGATGCCTTATCTCTTTAAAATGTTTAAAGATTTTAACAAATTCAGTCCGAACCTGTGGCAAAAATGAGAAATGAAATTTTCACTAAAATGTAATTATTCTTCGGCTCTCAATTGAAGTTGATGGGAGCAAGGCCTTTTCTGATCTCCTCTGACCATAATTTTATAGTGTGTGCTCAAGTATGCATGGGCCACATCCACTCCAGTGTCTTCTCTGAGACAAGAATAATGGTATGCTCTTACATACGCAGTAGAAATGTGATTTCTGTTAGTCTTTTCGAGTCTAGCCTATTCTTAAGATGCTGCTATGCTTTCCTTTTCACTGTGGTGCCCGGTAGCTGCCATTTTCTATGGGGATTTCATTATTTTATTTGACCCCAGCGCTCATCATTGTTATGGGGAATACTTCTCTGAAAAATTCCTTAATTAATTTTTACACTAACATTAGTTTCAGTCTTTAGCTTCAGACACAGTAAATCCCATATTCAGATTGTCCACACACATTTACTCTCTAGGTGGATAAGTGACCCTGTGTCTGTGGATTAATATTAATTAAACTCCTGGAAAGTGGGTTCAATCTGCCCTAGTATTCTGAACACAACTTTTATTTCACTCACTCTCGTGCAATGGATTTTACTATCTTAAAATGTGGTGTTAGCTAGGAATTGCTTTATATTGTTTGTGGATTTCTTATGCTGCTTCAGCTTAAGCCTTCCTGAGCCATACAGTGTGTATCTGAGGAATTTCTGTGCATAGTTGTTCATGGACCAGGTGCCACTCAACCCTGGTTTCTGGGATTGACAAAGTAATTATGTATTCAAACAATTAGTAATGAGGAGTCCTGGCTTTGTCCTCCTTTGTATACATTTCAGAGGCTATTATCCATTTTCATATAAAAAGTATGCCCTTAATTTCCACATAGAAAGGTATTTGTGTTATGATAAGGTGTCCAATTATTGCCAAAGTCCAAATACAACTTAGATGAAATACAGTGATCTGAAGAAAACAGCAACCCACTGAGTAAAAGTATATTCTTTGGGTTAGAAGTGATTTCCATTTTAATGTTAAAGCTGTACCCTTAATTTCCACACATATATCTGCCTAATAATACATCTTATTATTACTATGGAAATCCTAATATAACTTACATGAAATATAATAATTTGAAGACAACAGCTCACTGAGATAGAGGTGAAGACGTTGAGCCATTGCTTTCTGGTTTTAAGCTGTGTATTTGCATTCCTTCAGTTAAATAATTCTGCCCTCTTCTGTCTGGCTTAGCCATGAGTTTGACTCAGAGCACGTCCCCGACCTGACAAAGGAACCTTACGTTCAAGACATCCACTCCGTGGGCTCCCTCTGCAAGCTGTACTTCCGAGAGCTCCCAAACCCTCTGCTCACCTACCAGCTGTATGAGAAGTTCTCTGTAAGTACTGGCCACTGTCACTTTTGACTCAAGGTCTTTCATGGAGCTTTGCTGTGTTTTCATTGAAAATGTGAAGCTTGGTTTAGTTGCACGTAAGAAGTAGTTCTGTGGCTAAAATGACTCCTTCAAAGAGCGGCATTCCCAAAGGAATTCTTGCTCGCTAGTCTAGAGTCTTTGCTGTTCTCACATTGTCATTCTTTTACTTCTGATTTGGAAGTGCTGATTTTATCACCCTTCATACTGGTCACCACCAGGCCTTCTAAAAGTCATAGCCGAGTGGACTCTGGTGTTCGTGCCGTTTGAGAACAGAGCGCACCTCCTTGAGGCTGTGCTGTGGCCTCGGCATGTGCGTCAGAGGCAAGGGGGCCCATTGCAGAGGGGAAACTGAATTGTAAGTGAAGAGTGCTTGATGGTACCAGCAAGGCAACCGGCTTATTTTGTGCCGTGACCGTTACAGGATGCCGTTTCTGCAGCAACAGATGAAGAAAGGCTGATAAAAATTCATGATGTGATCCAGCAGCTCCCGCCGCCACACTACAGGTAAGTCACACGCGTGCTAGCCAGAGGCAGAAGTCGGCCAGTAAGTCAAAGTGTTGTCCTCTTTGGGTTTCTATTTCAACGTCCATACATGTGCCTAGGCCCTGGCATGCTACTTACTATCCAATATGAAAGTGCTGAAGGATTGAATGCATGAACAAATGAATGGCTGACTAAACCTGGGGTTTTGTGTCTGCCTGTGTGTTCGCTGGGGTTCTGTTGCTTTCTTCTCGTGGGAGTGGAGTGGTGCTTGTGATAGAACTCAGTGCCTTGTGCCTGTTAAGCCTGCACTCTGCCACTGAGCTACATCACCTCATTTTTTTGTGTGTGTTCATTTGGACTCACTTGTTTTTGTCTGAATCTAAGAAAAACAGAATAAAATTTAGGGTGAATTTGCCATTTGTTGAGAGAGAAAAAAAAAACAGTAGAAACTGGATTATACTCTGCAAAAAAGCAAAAGATACATTGTTAAATTTTAGTTATTAACAAGAAATTCAACAGGTGTCCTAGTACAATTAGTTGTCAATGCTGATTTTTTTCAAAATGACATTGCTTCTATCTCTGTTTTTAAAATCAGCAAAGACTGCATTCATCACTAAATCAACACTAACATTTTTAACCAATGCCCCAAATCAGCACTCTAAATATAAACAAGTGATAGACATGAGATAGAAGGTAACTTAGCAGCAATTCATTGTCTGATAATGTAGCCTGACTGAGAGGAATGGGATAAAATTAAAGGTGTCTGAGGATTCACTGCAGAGGGAAAAAGAAAAGCTCAAAGGAAAATTGAAGAACTATGTGACCGAAGCTCAAAGGAACTGAGATATTTAACTCTGAACTGGAAGGCTGAGGACACAAAGATCATCAGTGCAGAATTTTTTGAAGGATATCTTTGAGGGAGAAGTGGGCATTCTTGACTAACTCATCAGCGAAACAAACCTACCACAGTCTAAAGAACATTGGCATTGATAGATAGAATGATCAGTCTTCATATTTGTGAATGGAATATTGATAATACTTTCTTTATTTTACTTATTTATTTATTTATAGACTGAGTCTTGCTATGTAGCCCAGGCTGGCCTCAAATTTGTGATCCTCCTGCCTCAGCCTCCCAAGTGATAGGATTACCAATAATACCTTCTTAAGAGGATTATTTTTTTAATGATAAAGTGAGGGGATGATGCCTACCCTTAGCATTTTTTTTTTTAAATAAAGCATAGCATGAGAGAGGGTTTGATTTAAGCCAAGGCCTCTTGATTTGGTAATTGTGATGTAATTATGATGTAAATATATCTTTATTCTCTACATTAAAAAAAACCTCATAACTTATGTACATATTATTGTTGTTGTTAGGTGCTGTTGAGTCGAGTCTGACTCATAGCAACCTTATGTACAGTGGAATAAAATACTCCCCGATTCTCTGCCAGGCACACGATCTTATTTATGTTTAAGCCCACTGTTGCAGACACTGTGTCAATCCATCTGGTGAAGGGTTTTCCTTTTTTTCATTGACCTGCCACTCTCCCAAACATGGTGTCTTTCTCCAGGGATTGGTCCCTCCTGACTACATGTCCAAAATACGTAAGACGCAGTCTAGCCATCCTTGCTTCCAAGGAGCACTCTGGTTGCACTTCTTCTAGGACAGATCTCTTGGTTCTATTAGCAGTCCATGGTATATTCAATAGACATCTCCAGCACCATAATTCAAAAGCATCAATTCTTCTCCTGTCTCCCTTATTCAATGTCCAGCTTTCACAACCACATGATGCAACTGAAAATACCATGATATGAGTCAGACACACCTTCGTCTTCAACGTGACATCTTTACTTTTCAATACTCTAAAGAGATCTTTTGTACATTTAGGGAGGGATGCTGAGAGAGAACAGCTGATAGGTAATTGTGTGTGTGTGTGTGTGTGTGTGTGTGTGTGTGTCCCTAATTTTACTTATGTTTAAGGTGATCGCGTTTTATTTCCAAAAATAATCTACTCAGCTATTTACTGCAAGTATATATAGAATTGTTTAAAGCAAAATTTGAATGGACAAGAGAGACACGTTAGGATTTGAAGTAGGCTCCTTATTCTAAAAGCATACTAGCTGCTGAAATATTTTCTCCTTGATACCTATTGGAATTTTTCTTTTAGTCGTTTTTAGGCTTCTGAAACATTGCTTTCTCTCTCTCTCTCATTCCAAGGAAGTGTTGACATCGTTTCCTGTCAGTTGCCCGCCGCAAGTAGAGCAGCATTACTTCAAAATATCATTTGGTCCAGACACTAGTTTTTATAGACATTCGCTACTAATAATTTTTAAACTTTGTAGGCAGCAAAAAAATGTACATGAATTTGTATGGTCTCTTTTTTTATTTTCTATTTTCTTATTGAAAATTTACTAATTTGTGGCTTTTATGTTCTCCACTGCTGCATGATGTTTTTTCTGTTAACACATTGCATTTCATTTTCCAGAACACTGGAGTTCCTGATGAGACACTTGTCTCTCCTAGCTGACTATTGTTCCATCACAAACATGCATGCAAAAAATCTAGCCATCGTCTGGGCTCCAAACCTGCTCAGGTAATTTGCATTTGACTTAGGACCTTCACCAGAAGTAATTATCTTGAATAATAGTCTAAATTCATTTGTGTTCCTTACGGAAATATTTAAAGAGTAAAGCAAATTGCACTTTTTGTAAGTGTCTCCCTAAAACAGGCAAATGGGGCTTAGCTAAGGGACTGAAAAAGTATAATTTCTTCCTCTGGTTTGCCTGACTTCCGTGTTTTTAAAAAATGCCCTTTAAGCCTGCTCTCTTTGTGCCTCTGACGGCAATGCTGTTAACCTCACAGATCAAAACAGATAGAATCTGCCTGCTTCAGTGGGACAGCGGCGTTCATGGAAGTGAGGATTCAGTCTGTTGTCGTCGAGTTCATCCTCAACCACGTAGATGTGCTCTTCAGCGGCAAAATCAGCGCGGTCATGCAGGAAGGGGCAGGTATGGCTCAGATGGACTTCGGTTATTACAGCAACGTATACCTGAACTTCCAAAGGCACAGGAAACTTTGTGTTTATAATTTCAATGAACAAAATGTGACATTGGGAGAAGATAACTAATTTATGTTCCACAACACGGGAATTAACAGTTATTTTGTGTGTACGCAGTAAATACTACCTTTCAGACCTATCATGATCTTAAGTTGATGACACGTTAAAGAAATCCTGCCTCCTATTATTGCTGTATATAAAGATATAATGTGGAGCGGAAAAACAAGAACTCCTTCCAAAGCTACACTATCTGAGTGAGCGCCTTTCCTAGTATCTCTGAACAAAGGACATAGCTAAATTATTAAAGAATCATCACTGTGATTTAGTATGTCACCTTCTATTTTTCACTTAACATAAAGAATTATGATTTTTGCCATTTAAAAAACTTGAAGGAAATCTGAAACAATACCAATAGGTACATGGGTGGATGGACAGACTGACACACACTCACACATAGTTGACTGTGTTCACATCTCTCCTTTTCTTTTGCAGCTTCTCTGTCAAGGCCCACGTCTCTGCTAGTGACCTCACCATCCACCAAACTGCTGACATTGGAGGAAGCCCAGGCACGAACACAAACGCAGGTCACTTCTCCAATTGTGGCAGAAAATAAATACATTGAAGTAGGAGAAGGACCCGCCGCACTTCAGGGGAAGTTTCATACCATAATTGAGTTCCCACTGGAAAGGTAAAGTTCATTCAAGCCTGTTTTAAAATAGCTATATATTTATTATTGTTCCCTTTTAGTTTGCTTTTAATTTTGTATTTTAGTATTACCATATTAAATTCTATGGGCTGGGATTTAGCTCAGTTGGTAGAGCGTTGCTCTGCAGTCTCTGAGGTCCTGGGTTCAATTCCCATCACTGCAAAAAATGGGAGAAGGACGTGGCAACCCACTCCCAAGGCAATCCTGAAACAATCAGCCATTGAAAACCCTGTAAGGTCGCTATGAGTTGGACACAACTAGACGGCACCTACCAACAACAACAACATATTAAATTCTGGGCCAGTCCCAGAGAAACCTGTTTATTTGAATATAAATGACACTTAACACTTTGTAGGGAATGATAGAAACAATTCTTGCAAAGCCTTACAACATCATGTAATTTTAAAAAGAAGACCATCAGTTGTACAGGGGAAATTGTTAGGAAAAATGATACGTATTCACTACGTGGGTTGATTTTTCTTTCTGAGATGTGTTATTTAGAAATGTATTTGGAAATAAGCCATAGTGAAACATTCAGAAAGCAATAAATGGACAATGACTTGTTCAACGTTGGTTCCACATTAAGTTTACAATAGATCAACAGTTCTCAAAGTGTAGTCTTCTGACCAGCAGTATTACCATCGTGTGGTAATGGTTAGAAATGCAGATCCTCTGGCACCAGCCCAGATGCACTAGGCCAGAACCTCTAGGGTGGTGTCCAGTGGTCAGTCTTCATAAAACTTTCCACGCAATTGCGATGGGTGCGAAATTGGAAAGCTTTTCAATGTCCGTAAGGAAATGATAACAACTTGGTATGTGTATCTTTTTTACTAGGCCCTAGTAGGATGACTGATGTATGTGAAAGTTATTTTTGATGTCTCTGATATTCTTTTGGCTACTGCACGTGAACATAAGCCCCTCACTTCTCTACGCTGGGTCACACTACTAAAATTGTAGGCTTCGTTCTTCCCGTTTTAGTGTTTTACTCCTCTAACTTCCTTCCGCTTCCCGTGACTAAGAGAGCAAAAAGTTGGAATGTACTCTACTTTGTCACTTCTGAGCTTGTCTTCAGCATCTTGATTTTTATATTTAACGCCATAATTTGCTCAAAACATCTTTACAGAGCAGTGATTTTAAATAGATACCAGGATGTAGATAGACTATGGTTTCAACCCTGACTGTATCACTTTCTAGTCTTATAACATTTAGGAAGTTATTTGAACTTCTTAGTGTCTTCATTTCCCTCAATGTAAAAGGAAAATAATAATACCTGCCTTTTGTGATTATATCGGATTTAAAGGATGTACTCTTGTGGAAGCTTAATAGTTTCTATTGCCAGTTATGTCTTATTTCCACTATTTTGTAGTTTCTGAGGTTAGATCTGAATATGAAGATACACATATAAATGATCTTCATGACCCTAGTCACTGTTAAAATTGACACAGGTAACTTACGCTGTAGGCTGAGCCGTGCTGTGTGGTGTGGGCCTCATGGCGGTAGAGTTTTGCTCACTGTCCCCCACTGTGCCTCTCCAGGCTGTTTGGCTTTCTGTCCTTCCTTCATTGCTTTTTCTATAAGAAAAGACAGACCCTTGGCTATCTTAACCCTAGCTAGCTATTATCTTTCTCACAGAAAGAGGCCGCAGAATAAGATGAAGAAGTCTCCCGTGGGCAGCTGGCGTTCCTTCTTCAACCTGGGGAAGTCCTCGTCGGTCTCTAAACGGAAGTTGCAGCGCAACGAGAGCGAGCCCTCCGAGATGAAGGCCATGGCCCTGAAAGGTGAGCGCCACACCCGGCCCTGCGTCTTGCCATGCTTGGCAGTCGGCCCGGTGGGTCCCCTCCCGCTGCCGTCCTGACGGCTGTCGGGCACCCTGGGCACACGCCCCATCCACTGTCACGACGGGCCTCCCTGTAACGGGTGTGTGGTCGTGTGGCACACGTGGATGGTCTTCGGCTGACACTCCATCCCCAGCGTGGAGGGTGACGTGAACTACGTGCAGCAGGGCTTGGTTTCTTAAGGAAACTCATAGATTACATGTAACGTGATTAAATTTTCACAACGTGTTTACAACATAGCTTTTTAAAATTCTTACCTCTAATTTTACGGTTAAAAATGACAAAACCTTGCCTTTTCAAGTTTATAGACTGTTATAACCAAAAAAGCTATCTTTTTAGTAAGTGGCTCACTGATGAGAGTATCTCATTTAATCAAACATTTAGTACTACAGAATTCTGTAGAATTAAAAATGGTTTTAAACCCATGTTCTCATAATAACAGCCATTGAATCTAGAAAGGATGAAAGGATAGTTGTACTTTTCTCCTTATTGTTGTTGTTGTTGTTAGGTGCCATCGGGTCCGACTCATAGCGACCCTCATAGGGTTTTCAATGGCTGACTGTTTCAGGATTGCCTTGGGAGTGGGCAGCCACGTCCTTCTCCCATTTTGTGGTCCTGGGAATCAAACTCTGGGCCTCAGAGACTGCAGTGCAGCGCTCTACCAACTGAGCTAAATCCCAGCCCCACTTTTCTCCTTAGATAATAGTAAAAGTATAACATTCAGTTCACTTAATTCATCATCCATCCAGTTAGCCATCCTGTACCAGGCAATAGTGTTGGCTATTTTGATAGCCGGCTGTGCAGATAGAAAGTTAAAATATTGTCCCTGCCTTCAGAGTCAAATTGGGAACTCATATGTGTAAGAAAACGAATTTTACTGCACAAGCTTAGCCATTCGAATAGAATTCTACATATGGAATTTCTGGTAGGCATTGTTGGTTCTTGTTGGGAGGGACTGGTGTTCAGGAAAGATAACCTTTGACTTGAGTGTTGAAGGACAAGTAGGGATGGATAAGAGACTAAGAATTGCATTTTAGGAGATAGGAGTGTGGAGAGAAAAGAAAAGTCTGTGGAAAAACAACGTTTAAAGGGCTTTAGAAAGGGGAGAACTGTAGCCAGGCACAGTGGTGCATGCCTGTAATCCCAGCAGCTTGGGAGGCGGAGGCAGGAGGATCGCAAGTTTGAGATCAGAGGTAGTCTGCATAACTTAGTGAGACCCTCTCTCAAAAAACTAAAAAAATGGGCTGTGGGTGCAGCTCTGTGGTCCAGCGCTTGCAGAGCATGGAAGCGTGAGGCCCTGGGTTCAAACCCCAGTACCCCAAAAAATAAAAAAAAAAGAAATACACAAGAGGCAGGTATGGTGGGACACACCTGCATTCCCAGCGACTCAGAAGGCAGAGACAGGAAGATCTCATGTTTGAGGCAAGGGGCAGCCTGTGCTACTCAGCAAAACACTATCTCATTTTAAAAAATTAAAAATGGGGTGGGGATGCAGCTTGGTGGCAGAGCTCTTGAAATGCACGTATGAGGCCCCGGGTTCAGCTCCCCAATACTGCAAAACAAAAACAACAACAACAACAAAAATATACTCCACAAGAATGAAGTCTTTTAGTTCATCTCTGTGCTCAAGTTCAGGAATCTTTAGAAAAGAGATTTTGCACATGGCAAACTTAAAAGCAATTTAGCACTTTGCATGATAGCTTGGTAAATTCATGACTGTGAAGGTGTTCAGCTAATCACTCTTGAAAGTTTGAATACGTGTTAGGAAAAACACCAGCTCCTTTAACTGCATAGCATGTAACAGTCATAAAAGTTCCCACCATTTGGTTTTGATTCTTCAGGTGGCAGGGCAGAAGGAACCCTCCGCTCAGCCAAAAGTGAGGAGTCTCTCTCTTCTCTCCATGCAGTTGATGGTAAGACTAAAATCATCGGTTATTTTATTCTATGATATATGGCATAAAAGAACACAAAGAAAGCAACTGAGTGTATTTTATAAATATATGCTTAATAAGCAGGCTATTAACTATCACTTCCAAAATACTAGTATTTAGTATTGTTTGGATTAAAATTCATTGATGTTTTAATATGGTAGCAATATTTTGGCATATGGCTATTTATTTACATTAAAAATGGCTGAAATCTTTTAAATCAGCCATTGGTGTTATTAATATTTAGAAAAACTGGTATTATTACTCTCTGTCTGTACATTTTTGTAATGGGAGCATAATGTTTGTTACAAAGTATAAACTTGAGCAGTTCTGGTATTTAGACTAATAGTCTTTTGTCTTGCAAATGGATTAACTTGTCCTTAAATTTCATAGATGAGATTAATTACAGTTTGGTCTTCATTGTTCAAGGATAATTAACACCTAGAGGTGGCAACTTAAAGTGAATCACCAACACTGGACATGGTGGTACACTCCCATAATCCCTGCTCTGCAGAGGCCAAAGCAGGAGGATCCTTATGAGTTTAAGGCCAGCTGGGCTACATAGCTAGTCCCTGTCTCAAAAAACAAAAAGCAAACAAAAAGTAAATTTGCTTCATCCGAGGACCAAAATTTCATGGCAAATATTGAAACATAATAAAAAAAGGTTTGGTTGCAGCCTAACTTGAAAAACAAAACTAAAGCATTATGAAAATAAGTGTTGGGTAAAAGTTGAATTATAGTTGCAACTATATACAGAATTTCAGAACAAGGAACTACTTCAGCATTGATTCCGAAGAAGGTATAGTTTTCTTTTTTGACAAAACTATTTAGGATCACAGTGTTTGATGTTTGGCTTGTACAGACTATAAAGAAGGCTCTTTTTCTCTTTTTTCCAAAAGTAATCAAGACCTAAATTGATTTTCCAAGTCCTCCTCTTAATCCATTGACATTCAGATTATGTTCTTTTGAAATATCCTGGGGTACAGTCATCCTGGCCAGCTTTCTCATCATTTGTTAGCTCTTCTAACTGCAGATCCTCACTGACCAGAGGCGTTTTTTTGTGACTCAAGGACATTCCCCCACATCACTCTAAGTAGCTGGCATCTTAGGACTGTTCTAAAATTTTCATTTAAATTGCTGTCAAAATAATCAAACAGTGCACCAGGCTGAGTACATGCTGTAGTAAGCAGAAAATAACATCTTGAGGAAGGACTAATCTGATAAGTGGTATATATACTAGTAAAGGTAAAGATAGCATCTGTTTCTTTATATCACCTTATCACCATGGCAGTTGTAATAATTTCCAGAGAATATTGTTTCTTTTTTACCATTGGACCTTTAACAATATCATAAAATTATGTAATACTGTCTCCCACTCCTGAGAGATCTGCTTGATAAACTGAAAGTCTAATTTTATTAAAGCAAAAATGAAATTATTTTAAGTATCTACAATGAGTCCTTTACTAAATATATGTATTTATTAAATGAGAAGTTCTTTTTTATTGGGTATTATAAGGATATTTTCCCACAACAAAGAACCATTTTTGCTATTTTATATCCAAAGTGCTATTTAAAGTGATGAATTCTGCCTCATCAATCATGTGTGAGGCCAGTGACACAACATAAAGAAATGAAAAACTTGCCCGATGTCACACAAAGAGTCAGTGTTGGACCAGTGTTAGAACCCCCGAGTCCCAGGTCCTGTTTCTTATCTGGACCACGAGGTGATGCGTGCGCCTCTGTGCCTGTGCGTCTCCGATGTGCTTGTTATTTAGCGTTTGTTTGGGGAGCTGTGTTACTAAAAGTGTAAATGACTGCGTGTGCCCAGAGATGGTTCACACAAAGCAAACGAGAAGCTGCATTTTCTTACCCCGTGCACTTGCTGCCGTACTCCGTCGGTGACGTCCGGCGGCAGCGTGCATCCTGTGACGTTCACGCCTTGACGTTGTTGTCTCTTCCTGCCAGGCGATCCCAAGCTCTTCCGGCCCAGAAGACCCCGCTCTAGCAGCGACGCCCTGTCTGCCTCCTTCAACGGAGAGATGCTGGGGAACCGCTGCAACTCCTACGACAACCTGCCCCAGGACAACGAGAGCGAGGAGGAAGTGGGGCTGCTCCACATTCCGGCCCTCGTGTCGCCTCATTCTGCGGAGGACGTGGACTTGAGCCCCCCGGACATCGGAGTGGCCAGCCTGGACTTCGATCCCATGTCATTCCAGTGCAGTCCTCCCAAGCCCGAATCAGAGTGCCTGGAGACGGGCGCTTCCTTCTTAGATTCCTTAGGCTACTCCAAGGATAAGCCATGTGCCAATCAAAAGGACTCAGAAGCAGGTGGGAGCCAGTCTCAGACTCCAGGGAGCACCGCAAGTTCGGAACCCGTCTCTCCAGTTCAGGAGAAGCTGAGTCCATTCTTCACCCTGGACTTGAGCCCAACGGAAGACAAGTCGTCCAAGCCGTCCTCGTTTACGGAAAAGGTCGTCTATGCTTTCTCTCCAAAGATCGGACGGAAGTTAAGCAAGTCGCCTTCCATATCTGAGCCAGTTTCAGTGACCTTTCCACCAAGGGTGTCAGAAGCCCTTGGTGCCATCTCAAATACCACAGCCCCAAACGTAGCCTCTCCACCCTGGGACAAAAGTGTGGAGGAAAGAGAGATCACCAATAGATCCCCCACCCAAGTAGTAAAGACGAAAACAAGTGAGAGAGAAGCTCAAGAAGAATGCGAACCTGAAGTCCAGCCCCGGGACCAGGTGGCTGCTAACGAAGTAGACTTGCCAGGGAAAGAGGAGCGGCCTGGCTCCAGCAGTCAGAGTAAGGCCGTAGCTTCTGGACAGACTCAGACAGGTACCGTTGGTTTTCCTCCATTCTTTATTTAAGTTAAGAGGGATCGTTCATCCTGTGTGCCATCTGTGCCTTTTAAGAAAGAACCTTGCTCCACAGCTACTCTTTCAGAATGCTTTTCTGAGTGGTGCTGATGGCTCAACGCCCCGTGTTAAAATCAGTCAAACAGAACTCCCCAGAGGGCCTGCAGTCCTGCTCCAGACCTTCACACAAGTCCCCTTCCCTCTTTGGCCAGGTAGAATTCATGGATAATTTTTGTACAACTTTGTAGCTCTTGATTTTGTTTTCTTTTCTAATAAATATCTTTATTATAGCCTTACCAGTTAACAAGCCAGCCTACACCATCCAGTGTAAAAGCTGCTCTTAATCTCAATCCGTAAAGAGCTGAAGCTTGTGCTCTGAGTAGTCTTTACTAAGCCAGGTCAGGGACATGCTTTTTCCTCCATCTTTGTAGCACTTCAAGAGGAGCTCGCAGCCTTTAAGCACTCATTATGTGAGTTGCCCTTCTGACCCAGATGTGTTTCCAGCAGCGTTTGCATGTGGGATAGAAGACAATGGATTGCGATTTTGAAATATGGAAGGCATCTGTGTCTTAACAACCACACGGGGAGTGTTTGGCTTTCCATATAGGATAACATAAGCTGCCTTTTCACTCTCACTTTTCTTCCCAATTTCCCACTAGGAGCAGTGACCCATGACCCCCCCCAGGATCCCGTTCCCGTCAGTTCAGTCTCTCTCATCCCACCACCTCCGCCTCCGAAAAACGTTGCCCGAATGTTGGCGCTAGCGTTAGCTGAGTCTGCGCAGCAAGCCTCAACTCAGTCACTGAAGCGACCAGGGACTTCTCAGGCTGGGTGTACTAACCATGGAGACGTGGCGGTGGCTGCCTCGGAAGACAAACTGCCCAGTCCCTACTCTAGTGTCGCCCTAGATAAGGCCTACTTCCACACGGATCGAGCAGCAGAGCAGTTCCACCTCCAGAACAGTGTACCTGGGCACTGCGACCAGCTTCTCCCAGAGACAGCAGCTCCTGGGTACCCCACCCCTTCTCACACCACTGAATCTGGGGAGCAGCTCCACCAAGTGGACTTGCTAGGGCATCAGCAACACCGGAACCACTTATCTGGGGACCCAGAAAAGACCAGGATCACGTCAGTTCCCTTGACAGACTCAGAGAAGGCTGACGATCGCATCAGTTTCCCTGAAGACCAGGCTGGGAAGACCAGCGCACCAACAGTCTCCTTCGTGGAGCAAGAGCTGTCTCCACCCCACTTCTGCAGTGGGGTTCAGCCCCCCTCTTACCTCGGTGCAAGCCTGGATAAACCCCATCACCCTCCAGAACTGGCAGACAAATCTCCCACGCCTTCTAATTTGCCTAGGGACAAAATCTACCCTCCTTCTGGGTCCCCTGAAGACAATACCAGCACCAACACCATGGCTTATGTGACAGCAAGTCCAGCAGCAGCTGAAACAGTCACTAAGGATGCCAGCTGGGCTGGGACTGAACAGCCCCCTGGGGCTGATTTTGCGGCCACCACCCTTCAGCGCACACACAGAACTAATCGTCCCCTGCCCCCACCTCCTTCCCAGAGACCAGCAGAGCAGCCACCAGCTGTGGGGCAAGTACAAGCGGCACCCAGTATAGGATTAAATAATCCCCACAAGGTAAGAAGGGGAGGAAATCAGCAAGGTAAAACACAGTTTCGAGAGGTATGTTGTTTTCTAGCAGGATGTGGTGTTCGAGCCAGATATAACATTATTCTAAAGCCCTGTGGCAGGTTTCCATAAAATAGTGCCTGTTGGAGTTTAGGCTCTGCCTTTACCTGGCTGCTGGTTTTCCTCTGAGGAAGCAGCAATTACTTGATGACTATAGCTTGACTATACCTGCTATCTTTTCTTCCTAACGCATCTAATTTCTTCACACTAATAAAAACGGATCATGATAGAATGAGACAGTTGGCCTTAGCGTATGGGGCATTTGCCTCCCAGTCCGCCCGGATGTTCGGATGGGCGGCACCACCACGCACACAGATACTAAACACAATTCACTCGGGACCCTCGAGTGAGGGGTGTGGACTCCTGCGGCCCTCGGGACACCTGCAGAAATGGGAGAAAGGAGAAGCCTTGGGCACTTTTGCCTTGTGGGGACCAACACAGCTCTTTATTTCTCTGCCCTTATCAGGGCGGAGAGAAAACCCAAAGTGTACAGTTTTAAGTGCTAGCAGCTCTTATACAGCCTCAAGGGCAGATGCTTCCATGTTGGTGGTCTTGGCGAGAGCGAGTTCTTTCCTTGTTGATGGTTGCAGCGGGGAGAGCATTCTTTCCTCACTGAAGGTCTGGGTGAGAGAGCGGAGAGAGCTGTTTCCTCATCGGTGGTCCAGGCAAAAAAAGGGGATCTTTCCTTGTTGGTGGTCGAAGGTCCGGGCAAAAAAAAGGCAGTTGTTTCTTTGCCGATGGTCTGGGTGAGAAAAAGGGCGAGCTGCCACAGTGCAACTCCTTATATAGTTCACCACGGCCTGGCCTGAGCCAATCAGCTTTGAGTCCAATTGTCCAGTCAGGTTCTGGGGATTTGTAAAGGGTTTTGTACAAATGTCCAACCAAGTTACTTTCATTTTCCCTAGATCTCTAATTTACAAACCAGATCTTCAAAAGCCGTTTTGCCAGTTTTGGGGTTTTGCCACTTTCCTCCCAATTTCTCCCCAGATTAGGGTCAAGGACATGGGTGTTTTCTTCTTTTTCAACTCCATCACTGACTCACCATGACTTTGGGCAAGTTATTTAACCACCTGTGCCAACCATTCCCATCTACATGTTAAAAGTACTTCATTATCAAGATATTTATAAGACTCTGTCTTGCAGGCTTTTTAGAAATATGAGAGATGGTAAGATTTGGGGATTTTTTGTCATTTTTCCAAACTTAACTAGCAGATCGTTTCGTAGTCAAAGACCCACTTTGATGAGACAATGTTGCATGCACAGTGCTAAGGTTTTTTCCTAATTTTCTCATTAAAAAAAATAAAGTGACACGGGTCTTTGTGGTCACCTTGAACTGAAAGGAGTTAATCTTCTAGTCCTTCCTGGAGGATGATATTTGTAGCAGCTACGTCTGAGAGAGAGCATATTTGCAGCATTACTGTGAGGATTGTGTCTGGTCTGTGGGTCCACAAAGGGTAGGGATAAAAGGTGGGTAACCTCGGATTTGAATGTCACCTTAGACAAGTCACTTCCCTGTATTTGGGGGTTTAAAACTACTCACTATGCAGCTGTGAGTCACTTTAGAAATCCTTCTAGATGACAAAATCAACCATTTTTATTGAATAAAGAGATTTTGGTGTTGAGACTAAGTGAGACCGTAGGCTGGGAATTCGTTTTTGATGGTGGCAGTGTTATTTGATTGGACTTCTCTTTGGGTCTGCATGCTAAGAAAATGCCATTGGCAACGTCACCTCCCCTTTAAAACCTGTAATGAGTCAGGAAACCCCGCATGTTTCCCCAGAGGTGTGAACACACCAAGTAGCAACGTGAGCCTTGTTTTCCTGGCCATGGGGAAAGGTCCAGTTGTGACTGCAGGGCCTGGGAAAGTTTACGCTGCTATCCCAACAGTCTTGATTTGCAAGTTACAAATGTGATAGCGTTCAATTCCACACGGGAGCATACGAAATGGACTCATCATCTTCCCGTCTTTCAACAGGTTCAGGGAGTAGTTCCAGCTCCTGAGAGGCTGCCTGAACCTCAAACCATGGGTGACCCCGTGCCCGTCTTCATCAGCGATGGCAACGCAGCTGCTCAGGGTCCCATGGCCCCTTCTGCTCCCCAGCCAGGCCTACCTGAGAAAGTGCGCGACGGCGCCAGGGCCCCACTGCTCCACCTGCGCGCCGAGTCTTTCCCTGGCCACTCCTGCGGCTTTGCTGCCCCCGCGCCCCCCACAAGGACAGTGGAGAGCAAGATGGCTGCCGCCATGCACTCCAGCGGTGCAGATGCCACCAGCAGTTCACACTATCACTCCTTTGTGGCCGCCTCTTCAGCCTCGGTGGACAGTGTGTTGCCCTTGCCACTCCCTGTCCCGCAGCCTAAGCACGCCTCTCAGAAAATAGCTTACTCCTCTTTCGCTAGGCCTGATGTCAACTCTGAGCCCTTTGGTCCCGAGAACTGTGTGCATTTCAGTATGACTCCAAACTGCCAGTTCCGTCCCCAGAGCGTACCTCCACATCACACTAAGCTGGAGCAGCACCAGGTGTACGGGGCCCGGTCGGAGCCACCCGCCTCCATGGGCCCTCGTTACAACACCTACGTGGCTCCGGGAAGAAACGCGTCCGGACCCCACTCCAAGCCATGCAGCCGGATCGAGTACGTCTCTTCCTTGAGCAACTCCGTCAGGAGTGCCTGTTACCCGGAAGATATCCCACCGTACCCCACCATCCGGAGGGTGCAGTCCCTCCACGTGCCCCCGTCTTCCATGATCCGCTCTGTCCCCATCTCCCGGACAGAAGTCCCCCCAGACGACGAGCCAGCCTTCTGCCCCCGGCCCGTGTACCAGTACAAGCCATATCAGCCCTCCCAGGCCCGCTCGGATTACCACGTGACCCAGCTGCAGCCTTACTTCGAGAACGGACGGGTCCATTACCGCTACAGCCCCTACTCCAGCTCCCCCAGCTCCTACTACAGCCCCGACGGGGCCCTGTGCGATGTGGACGCCTACGGCACGGTGCAGCTGAGGCCCCTGCACCGCCTGCCCGCGCGCGACTTCGCTCTCTACACCCCGCGGCTGCAAGGCAAGGGCCTGTACGGCTACGCCGGCGCGCCCCCACGCGCACGCGCGCACGCGGCCAGCTACTTCCCCGGGAACGACCACCACGCGGTCGCTGCGCCCCCGCCCGCGGACGCCAAGCACGCCTACGCCTCGTGGGACCTGGAGGACATGGAGAAGTACCGCATGCAGTCCATCCGGAGGGAGAGCCGCGCGCGGCACAAGGCCAAGGCGCCCGTCATGTCCCAGTACGACAACCTGAGCCCGGCCGCGCAGGACGACCTGGGCGGCATCTATGTCATCCACCTGCGCAGCAAATCCGATCCTGGGAAAACTGGACTCCTGTCGGTGGCCGAGGGAAAGGAGGGGCGGCACCCGGCCAAGGCCGCGAGCCCCGAGGCAGACGAGCGCTTCTACCGCAAGCACCCGGAGCCGGAGCTGGAGCGCGCGCACGCGCACGGGGCGTACGGCGGCGGCGCCCCCGAGAAGCCGAGCCTCCCGCAGAAGCAGAGCAGCCTCAGGAGCAGGAAGCTGCACGACCTGGGCTGCGGCGTCCCCGAGCACAGGGCGCACCAGGAAGCAAGCCATAGGCAGCCGTGCGAATCCAAAAACGGGCCGCCCTACCCCCCGGCGGCCGGGCAGCTGGACTACGGGTCCAGGGGGATCGCGGACGCTGGCGAGCCAGGCAGCTACCATAACTCTGGCGGGAAGTACCCCCCGGCGGGGCAGGAGGCCCCGAGACTGAGCCACAAGGAGGCCAGGCTCCCCAAAGAGCTGGAGAGGCCCCGAGCCAGGCAGCCGCCCGCCCCCGAGAAGCACCCCAGAGACTGCTACAAGGAGGGGGAGCTCCCCCCGTGCGTGGTCCCACCCCCGAAACCAGAGAGGAGCCACAGCCTGAAACTCCACCACACCCAGACCTTGGAGAGGGACCCCGGCGTGCTGTACCAGTACCAAACCCACGGCAAGCGCCCGAGCAATATGGCTGTGGTGTCCCAGTATGACAATCTGGAGGACTGCCACCTCCTGCCCCAGCACCCGCGAGGAGGCTTCGGAGGGGCGGCCTCGGGCGCCTACCTGCCCTCCGGCTTCGCCCACCCGCAGAGCAGGACCTACGCCACCGCGCTGGGCCAGGGGGCCTTCCTGCCCGCCGAGCTGTCCTTGCAGCACCCTGACACGCAGATCCACGCGGAGTGAGCCCCGGAAGCAATAGAGTGGAAGCAGCCTCTGCTGGACAGTGGACTGTTCTATTTTTTTTTCAATAACCAAAAAGATTTTAAAAAGAGAGAGAGAGAGAGAGAGAGAAGGAAAAAGAAAAGCTACAAAACCCCCAACCACATTAAAGAAAAAAAAACCCTAATAAAAGTAAACAAGTCACCATCTTTCCCCCCTCCTGCTTCATTACCACCTCTTCCATCTTTAGACCGGCACTTTTGTCTTTAAAAGAGATCAGAATGATTGTAAAGCACTGTGTTAAACCTACTAAGGAAATTTGTCACAGACATACTTGCCATATAGGGCTAATTTGTAAGCCTGAGGACTGCCTACCTAGATCAGAGCAATTTGCATCCATTTCCCGGTGGGCTTCTGCATTTCCTGTTGAGTTCCTACTTCCACATCAGGGCCGGCACAGCTGGGCCAGGCGGATACTCCGACTTCATTATCCCTGTCCACGAAGGGGCTTGTATGTTAGAGTGGAGAAAAACTGTCCTCCAGATAAGTCAGACCGCTAGCAATGTTATAGGTAAAAAGTAAAAGAATTAGGAATTTAAACATTTAATTTAAAAATCACCATAAAATATCAGACACTGGTCGATATGCAGGCTCATAGCACTGCAGAAGGGTTTTGGATTTTTTTTTTTTAATGTTAGAATTTAAGGAAGTGTCTTAGGAGGAAGAAAATGAAGTTCTTAGTGCCAGTGAACTTCAATAACACCAGAAATCCACCAGTGGTTTTAAAGTGCTGCCTCTCTGCAGATCCCCCTCCTCCCAGTATTTGGTAAATTATAATTCAGAAAAATATTCACATTATTTGTTCTCTTAAATTAGCCACTTTTTTTCTTTAAGAAAAGACCAGCATGGTTTGCCTAGATACACAATTTGTCTTTAATATTCTTTTACATAATAATTTCTGTTTCTAAACCAGAGTACAGGTTCCCTGGGAAATTTTCAGGTAGCTACGAATTAACTGTTAGGAAACCCTATGTACCTGCAGTAACCACTGAGGAGGGAGCCCCATCTCACCAGCCAGAGCTCTGTGCAGCTGCCATTTTCGTCCTAGGGCGTCACGTGGTGTGTGCTTCCTCCCTATGTGAGTGCTTCCTCTGTATTTGTGTGATCACAGTCTTTGTGTAACTGTCATCTACACCAGCATTTCAGAAATAGCTCTTTATAACTCTGTAGACATGTTAAACATGTTGACTACCCAGGACTTTCTTTTGAAAGTTGCATTCCTTATTAGAGTATGAACAGGACACCTCTCAGGCCCAACTCCACCGTTTTCTCATCCCACCCCGCCATAGACACTCACCAGACTAGCAAGGCAGTCCTGATTTACAACGTGAGTTTAGGTTGACATTTCATTCCATAACTCATGATAATACTTGAGTTTTATACATAAACATATTTTAAATGCTCAGTTTGTAGAGGAAAGGAGATTTTATTCCATGTACTGGATGGTTGCTGCTCTGGCTATTTAGAATTTAGAATTACCTTTTATATAGAGCAAAGGAGGAAATCTTTTAAGAAGCTAAAGTCATGCTGCTATTATTGCTGTGAAATTGTATAAAGATTAGGATTCATGCCAGTCCTTTTTAATTTAAAAAGAGGTTACGTGATTGCATTTTAAGGGTTTATATTTAGAAAAATAAATGAAAAGTTTTAAGAACAACACATTTATATATAGAGATACTCTATAAGGTGTTTTTTCTTTTCTTTTCTTTCCTTCCCCTCCAGAGTTGACTAGGGGGATGCAATAAAGACCAGAATAGAAATCTTGAAACCTATGTGTGAAAAGGTCTATAGAAGTTTAGGCATCTCCATTTAAAGTGCAGATCCAAATGATGCATAGTCAGAATGTTAGGAAGCCTGACAGGTGGCTTCCATCTGGCACACAGACACCTGGGGTGCTACATGCAGGAGTTTGATCTCTAGTGCCTGTGTAGCACTAGTTTTGTTTTGTTTTGTTTTCCTCTGATCATCTTTGCGTTAAGTAAACAACCCATGGCTGCTTGAAGGCCATATCTGCCCAGAAAGTCCTCACCAGCAGCACAGAGGTTGGGAAGAGTGGGTCGCTATGACAAGGAGAGAGGCACATGGCTTCAGACACTGAGGGCCCAGAAAGAAGTGGCAGAAGATCCAGGCCAATTTTAATATTGTGGATTCACTGTCATGCTGTTTACTCCTGAAACGAAAGCCTATTTTCTAAATATCAAGGTGACATTCCTCAGAACAATTTAGTAATAATATCCCATGGGTTTGGGACTATCAGGTAAATATTTTGAACATAGAATGATTCAAATTACTGGCATAAGTGTGAAACACAAGCTTTAGATGAAGTCTAGAGTTGTTTAATGTATGTAGTAACAGCCTTAACTTTGGATTCAGCTATTTGAAAAGCTGTGCCCACTTCTGGCATTGTGGGGTAGAAATTCGATGGCAAATCACTGTGAGCCATGATACCTCAGCATCCCTCGCCTGTGTGTGGCTTCACAAATACAGTAATTGAATGTTACTCTTTTCACATGTTGACGTGGAACATTACGGTCAAAGAAATGGAGCTGCCTTATGCATTAAACCCATGACTTAATTCCACTGATTCTTTCATGGTCACGTCTCCAGATTTTTATCTTTTTTGACAAAATTCTGATTCCACAGTTTGGTTGCTAAAAGCCCCAGGGGTACCACGTTCTTATTACTAAGTTTAATCTGAGCCTTATTTCATACTATATTCAACTTCCTTTTAAGCATACCTTCACATATTGTAAATGCTCACTTTGAAGAAGTCCCTGGGATGGTCCCAAGGGTCAGGCCTGCACATTTCTTAGGATGGCAAAGCATTTTTCAAACTTTAGGGTCAGGTTGAAAAATTGTAGGACTAATTCTGTGCAGAGGAGGAACCGTGAATGTGAGTGGGGGTGGAAGAGTGGGTTATTTGGAAGCCGTTAGTTGATGCACACTGTGTACACTTGAAACGGGCTCCGTCAAGAAGGTGCCTGTAGAGTCCATTTCTCTGTTCCAGTCCTGGCGGCCGCCCATTCAGTACGTTGGCAAAATATCACCTGAGCAGAGAGTGCAAGGCGATCGTAAGGAGGGCTAAAGTATGTCAGAAAGTTACTTCCAAGTGGTTAGAGGCATGTGATTGTCAGTACTGTGCTACGGAAATGTCAGGAATGATGTATTTTAATGTGTGCAAGGTAATGTCGGTGTGCACAGAGGGTCTTTTTTCCTTATCTGATTAGTACTGTTAATGTTCAAAGAATAAATGGTTGTTTTACAGTTTAGATTCTGAGATAGTAAAACCTGATTTTTCAACCATGACTTGCATGAGAGACGCATCTTAGGAAGTCTTAGATCACACTTTTGAGTTCTTTAATTTATATAGTGCTTTTTAATGTTTTAATATTTTTGTGAACTGGTGTAAATTGTTAATGCATATAAGCCTGTGTATTTTTGTAAATAGTTTTGTGATTTATTTCTTGCCCCGTATGTAAATATTTAGAGTCTCATTTCTTCCAGACTTCTTTGAAGCTGAGTTGTGGGTCTGGGGTTTTGTTTGTTCCCCTGTTTATTTGGCTGCGGGTGGGGGGTGGGGATAAGGGATTTTGTACTTGGAAATGAAGATATCTTGTGGTTTGAAGCAAATGTCCCACTGACAGCAATTCAAATATCAACAGACTTATTTCAGGTTAAAACACACTTCCTGTGTATGTGTTTCCTTTTTGACCGAATATGAGTTATAAGGGGCTGGGACATAAGGGGCTCAGTTGGTAGAGCGCCACACTGCAGTCTCTGAGGTCCGGGGTTCGATTCCCAGCACCACGAAAACGGGAGCAGGATGCAGCAATCCACTCCCAAGGCAATCCCGAAACAATCAGCCATTGAAAACCCTGTGGGGGTCTCTATGAGTTGGACATGACTCAAAGGCACCTAACAACAACAACAAGAAGTTATAATGGAATAGATGGGGTCATTGGTTTGGGATGTTTGGCCTGTTATATGCCAAATGGCAATGTGACGTGAAGAAAGGGGTTAAACCTCACCTCCCCCTGTTTTTGCGTGTCTGCCACATTCAGCTGCCTGGTGGGTTCCCCTCTGCTTAGACACTCATTGCTGCAGAGGCCCCTCACTGCTCTGGAAAACCCAGACTGGACTTCTGGGGCTGCCCCAAGGACCCCACTCACCCTTGCTGCAGCCTGGAACCCAGTGTGCGGTACCAGGAAGCCCAATAGACTTCTCATCTCTGAGGCCTCCCAAGGGGGAATCTGAATAAAAAGCCTATTTTTGTAGATTCCCATTAAACATCTTTGATGTCCTGTTTTGTCCTCAGATTCTTCAGAAAAGAATTATCTCCCAGACTCAGCTCCCCGTGGTAAGCTGGTGTTGGCTCCCCTAGGCGGAAATAGGATTTCAGTGAAACGAGTTGCTATAGATTTGATCCACACACCGGCCGTCTCACATGCTGTCCAGAGCTTGGTCCTGTGCCATTGTTCTCAGATGTTTCAGTGCCAACCAGGACTTAAGGGGATGGGGAACAACCCTCACTATCCAGCTACCGAATATCGATTTACCTGTCAGAGGCATGCGTCACCAATCATTCTTCATTTGAAAGTCGGGGGCCTGTCCCTCTCTGCCAGCCGTAGAGCCCGTTGCCTGTTTAGCACTGGCGACCCCATGAGCCACCATCTTTACACGCCGGCACGCTATAGTACAGGCTTAGGCAACAGCACATCTGGTTCAGCACCTGCTGCCAGCCCTGAGCACGTGTTCCCATGGCAACAGTCCAGATGAAGTCACAGAAAAGGCGTGCTGGCACCTCCACTGGGTCCTCCAGTTTCCCAGGACTCTGCTTGTCATTCCAACTATCTCATCACCAAATTTCCTTCATATTGATGAAACCATGGGACCTACCTCTCCAGATACGTGTTTGTCACCGAGGAGTTGATGGCAAGTAATACCGGGGGTGGCTGAGGTGGTCGTCACTTGCATTGCTATAGCTGAAGGCACATTTTAAAGTAATAGTCATCACTAGAGTGAAACCTCAGGCATCTGGAAACACCAAAAATATAATTGAGTGACCCTCTAGGGACACATTGAGATAAAAGCAGTGATTGCTTCTATACCAGATGATCATGGCACCAATAGCCTTTTTAGGTTCTGGTGCCTTTTTAAAAAGTTTCCTGCACCCTTCCTTATGCTGGCACTCCTTGCTTTTATGTACAAACTACCTGTGAACCTTCCTCTTCCTCTTCGTGATTTTAGTCTGTCCTGGAAATCACATAATTACGATTGTCAAAATGGTGAACCAGGGCCCTGAATGGTATGGACTCGGTGCCATCTATTTTTTGTTATTCAGAGTCCTATGCTTTTCTCCTACCAAACACTTGAGTAGTTGTGCATCAATACTTGCTGAAGGAATGAGCTGATTTATGGTAAGGCATTAGAAATCCTTCATAGGAGGTGCCTGGAGTATTTAGCAGGTCCTCTTTAGCACCGAGCCTGCAGCTGTAGCCCTGTGGCATCA
>VMDO01001058.1:173007-233970 GCA_007922755.1 Pedetes capensis
ACCTGGATGGGAGACCGCCTGGGAACACCAGAAGCTGTAGGCTTGGGAGAAGGACCTGGCAACCCCCTCCCCAAAATCAATCTGCCATTGAAAACCCTATGAACAGCAGAGAAGCACTGACAATAGTGTTTCCCCTGTTGTACAGAGGGTCGCTATGAGTCGGATACCGACTCGATGGCACCTAACAACAACAACAACAACTTTAGCATCGAGGACAAATATCATCATTTGTTTGGTTTACTTTCTTGTTACAAGCACATTTGAACCATAGTGTTGGTTGATGGTTCCAGAAGGGAAGACAAGTAAGCTTCGCCTACCTACAGTTCCCCTGCTAGCATGATGAAACACCATAGAGTTAGTCAAACACTTGCTCAAGGTCAGCCTTGAGCAGTGTGTGGAAGGTGAGGAAGAGGAGCTACTTGGAGGAGAGGAAGGATGGTCCCAGTGTCCAGGGAAGATTTTCCCATGCTCGTTACCCCCCCCTTAGGATCTTAGGTTGTGGAACTGAGATGTAAAGAGAAGGCTTTTACTTCCAGGCCACAGCAACTTTGGAAGAGAAGGAAAAATCAAGGCTCTGATGGTTTTTAACGCACATGTAGCACCTAACTACCAAGTAAAATGTAGGAGCTCTAGGAGAACCTGTGCCAGTGAGTAAGCTCCTGAATGATCTGCTTCTCTAAGTCATGTGACATGTGGAGGGAATGACATGGATGCTGCGTAGACCCTGCTGAATAAACTTTCTAGAACTCCAGGATCCTCAAATGCCCTTGGGTTCCAGGAGCCATGAGAACTCTCTGCAGGTAGTTGCCGTGACTCTGGATTTCATGGCGGCTTGGCCCCTCCCACTATGGCTGCTACCCCTTCCTGCCTGTTCCTCCTGCTGCCACTGAGCAAGTACTCCACCCTGAGTATGGTGGGCATGGTTCTCTTCCCACCCGTGTTTACAATAATTATTAGGGTGCCAAAGGACACATTTGCTCCTTGAATTTTTGACCCATTTCTTGAAGAGCTAAAACACGTAGCAGTAGCTTCCTGGAGGCTAAGCAAAAGCATCCAATGTTAGACTCAAAAAATACTTTGCTGCACTAATCACAAGCGGGCGATCCGGGATAGTGCAATTAGACCATCACCCTCCCACTTTAAGGCAATCTTGTTGGCATTCCAGGATGATTCCCTGCTATAAAGATGAGCACCTTTTGTTCCCTGTCTTAGAGAATGTGCCTGCTGGTCCAAAGCCCTGCTTATGGTCCAGGAAGGTACCTGATCGCCTTCTCTGGCCCCTCCTGCTTTCCTCGGCAGCACATTCAGCTGCCCTATTGCCGATGCCACAGTGAAAGAAAGGAGGCTTGGGAGGTAGGAGGCAAGCACAAGAGCCAGCCTATGTGTGTGCACAGCTCTCAGAAGGAAAGGACTCAGATTTGCTGCTGCTATTGTTGTTGGGTGCTGTTGAGTCGGGTCCGACTCACAGCGACCCTATGTATGACAGATGAAACACTTCCCAACACTGTGTCATGGCCGGCACTATGTCAGGGCTTCTCTGCTATTCATTGGGTTTTCAATGGCTGATTGCTTTTTGGGAGAGTGAGCTGCCGGGTCCTTCTCCCAAGCCTACAGCACCTGGTGTTCCTGGTGGTCTCCCATCCAAGGACTAACCAGGCCCGACCCTGCTTAGCTTCCGAGATCTGACAGGATTGGATGCCAGTGTGGTACCACTGCAGACAGATTTGCTTTGATAGACCCTAAATTGTAGAAACAACGAGAAGTGGATGGTTATCCAGCAAGAGTATTGTAGGAGGGACTGAGACATTGGCTGGGCAGTTGGTGCAAACCTTCTAAGTTCCTCCCAACCCTGAGTGTGTATAATATTTGTGGAAGCCCAAATGATGAAGCTGGAGTTTAGCTCAGTTGTTAGAGTGCTGCTCTGTGCTCTCTGAAGCCCTAGGTTCGATCCCCAGCACCACAAAAATGAGACAAGCACCTGGCAGCCCATTCCCAAAACACCCTTGAAGCAATCAGCCATTTGAAACCCCTGTGAATAGCAAGTACCCTGTGACATAGCACTGGGCATGGCACAGTGTTGGGGAGTGTTTCAGGGAGTGTTTTGTTCTGTTGTACATAGGTTCACTATGAGTCGGACCCGAGTGGAAGGCACCAAACAACAAGGACTGATAGTCAATGCCTGCTGGAGGTCATTCTGGAGCTCCTTGCCTGCTGCCCAGCGAAGGCACCATGTCCCCACCTGGAGCACTCTTCTTCCTTCACCCCTTCTTGGCACCCTCCCCCTCCAGGGACTTCCAATCACATGCCCTTTGTAACCACAAGGGGTCCCTGCAAATAGAGAGACTACATTTGCCTGCTCTATAGAAAGTAGTATTTCTAATCAGCCACCAGAGGGCGCCATCAGCACACTTTTTACTCACACAAGTCGTGTGGCTTGAAGCTTCCCTTAGCTTCCCAGCGTGATTGGGTAGGTGCCTCAGCAAGTGATTGCCTGGGTTCTCCCTCATCTTTTTCCACCTCTCTTTTACAAGAGGAATTTTAAAAGCAATAACCCAGCAACAAGGACTGGGAGGTAGTAAATGATAGCTAATAAGCTATGTGTTTTAGAATCAGCCCTGAGAAAAGAAGGGTAAGATGAACAGGCTGGACAAACATAAAGAATACAACTGGGAGATGGTTTTCTTGATGGCACCCCATAATTTCTGAGGACTATTTCCTATATTCAAATTCTCAAGTATTCCTTATTGCTTTTTTGAGAAAAAGACATAAAACATCTCAGCTCCAGCTTCTCTAATTTTGTGTGGCTGGGATTTAGCTCAGTTGGTACAGCGCTGCGCTGCAGTCTCTGAGGTCCCAAGTTCGATTCCCAGCACCACAAAAATGGGAGAAGGACCTGGCAATCCACTCCCAAGGCAATCCCGAAACAGTCTGCCATTGAAAGCCCTGTGAGGGTCGCTATGAGTCGAATCTCGACTTGACAGCACCTAACAACAACAACAACAACAACAAATGGAAGCAGGGCTTGAACCCTAGCAGCATGCCCGAGCCTGTATGCACACCAAAACTCCTGCAGAGCTTTCTAAAAATATCAATTTCTATGCCCGCCCCACTAAACTAGCTGTCTCTTCGTGGGTGGCAGAACCCGATTCGTTCATAGAACTGCCCAGATGATTCTGTTTTATCCATGATGTAGGAGCCATTGTTCCTGGGAAGGCCTATCCCTCCAGTCTCTCTTCTAGAATCTGCCCTGTCTGGACCCTAACTCCGCCCAGTACAGCACCACCCAGGTTTTGTTCACAGAACACCACTATTCACAGGATCCCCCCCAGCCCCTCTGGAAGATGGCATGATCCCAGAGATTGGGAAAATAATGGATCAAACAGGTTTATTTCTTTGTTTTTCTAACTTCATACTTTCTTAGAGGTCCACAGGACACCGATGCTTTAAAGTACTAAGAAAGAAGATGTAGCATCAGCCCACGGAACACTTTATTCACAGAGCATTCCTCAGATTACATTTCTGGAAACACTGTCTTATTGAAAATCATCTGAACTAGGTGTCAGAAATGTTTGATTTTGGTCACAGCTTCTTTACCAACAACCACATGGCAGGTTTACTTATACCCACTGGATTCCACACCAGCTTTGACCATGTGATTTTGATAATTTATTCTATCTCCTGCGGCCTCCATTGTGCCTCTGTACAGGACAGATACCGACTGCAGCTGTGACCCCTCAGAAATTGGAGGGACGGAGGAAACGATCTGTGAGAAAACGCCCTGGAAAGGGTGTGATATCATTGCCCTAGTCTGTTTTCTGTTGCTACAATCTAATATCCAAGACTGGGCAATTTATAAAGAGACTTGTTGGCTCTGGAGGCTGGGAGTCCAGAGCATGGCACCAGGGAGGTCCTGGTGCATTGTGAGGCTCCACTCGTGGCAGAGAGTGGAAAGGCAGGTAGACATTTGCAGAGGAGAGGAAATGGGAGAGGCAGCATTGCTTTATAACAGCCATTCTTGCACTAACAAATCCTGTCCCTCGGGAGGGAGAGCATTCCCAGGAGAAAGCATTAATTCCTTCATGGGTGGTGATGGCTCACAACCCAAATGCCTCCTAAGGCCCCGCCCCCATGGGGATCAAGCCTAAACTGGAGTTTTGTTGGGACAAACCACATTCAAACCATGGTGATCACATAAGTGAAAGACAATGGTGTGTCCGGGGAGATGTGAGAATTAGCCTCACAGAACTGAAAACTTCCAAAGCTGGTATAGCTTCCATCTGTAACACAATTTTTCTGTAAAGAAAACAGAACAACTAATTAGTTTTAAAAGTCAAATCGGATCACAAGGCTTACGATAAAACAGCAGCTCCCATTCATTATCCAATTTCTACTGCTAAGAGTCAACCTTTCCTTTTAGGCATGTCTTCTGTTATTTACCAACCTATTTCTAAACAATGTGCTAGTTAATAACTTTTTCCATTTAGACATTATATATTGACTTTCTAAGGAGCATATGAGAATAATACTCTGGGGAGACACCACACACACACACACACACACACACACACACACACACACACACCAGATTTCCCCATCTCTATTGTCCTATTCATTGTTGTTAGGTGCCTTTGAGTCGGGTCCAAATCATAAGGACACTCATAGGGTTTACAATGGCTAATTGTTTTGGGATTGCTTCAGGAGTGGATTCCTTCTCCAGTTTTTGCCATGCTGGAGATCAAACTCCGGTCCTCATTATACAAAAAAAAAAAAAAAAAAAAAAAAAACTGGTGGATGACCAACCATTTCAAGAGGTTGCATATGATCAGGAACCAATGGTATTGAGGGACAAAATGGAAGCTATCTTGAAGGAATTGGTGAAACATAAGGCTCCAGGAATTGACGGAATACCAATAGAGATGTTTCAACAAACAGATGCAGCATTAGAGGTGCTAATTTGTTTATGCCAAGAGATTTGGAAAATAGCTCCTTGCCAACTGAGTGGAAGACATCCACATTTATGCCTATTCCCAAGAAAAGGGATCCAACCAAATGTGGAAACTATCTAATGATATCATTAGTATCACACACAAGCAAAATTTTACAAAAGATCATACAAAAGTGACTGCAGCAGTATATTGACGGGGAACTAACAGAAAATCAAGCCAGTTTAAGAAGAGTGCGTGGAACCAGGGACATCACTGCTGATGTCAGATGGATATTAGCCAAAAGCAGAGAATACCAGAAAGGTGTCTATCTATGTTTTATTGACTATGCAAAGGTGTTTGACTGGGCAGATTATAACAAATTATGGATAACACTGTGAAGAATGGGAATACCAGAGCACCTAATTGTTCTCATGGGAATCTGTACATGCACCAAGATGCAGTTATTCAAACAGAACAAGGAAACACTGCTTGGCTTAAAGTTGAGAAAGATGTGCATCAGGGCTCTATCCTTTCACCGTACCTCTTCAATTTCTATGCTAAGCAAATAATCCAAGAAGCTAAGCTGAACTTTATGAAGAAGAATGCAGCATCATGATTGGAGGAAAACTCATTAACAATTTGTGTTACGCAGATGACACAACTCTGCTTACTAAAAGCGAAGGGGATTTGAAACATTTACTGATGAAGGTCAAAGAACACAGTCTTCAGTATGGATTGTGCCTCAACATCAACAAAACAAAAATCCTTACAACTTCATGATAAATGGAGAAAAGATTGAGGTTGTCCAAGATTTTGCTTTACTTGGTTCTACAATCAACATCCTTGGAAGCAGCAGTCAAGAAATAAAAAGATACATTGCATTGGGGAAAGCTGTGGCAAAAGACCTCTTTAGAGTATTGAAAAGTAAAGATGTCAAGTTGAAAATGAAGGCGTGCTTGGCTCATGCCGTGGTATTTTCAGTTGCGTCATATGGTTGCAAAAGCTGGATATTAAATAAGGGAGAGAGGAGAATAATTAATGCTTTTGAAATATGGTGCTAGAGATGAATATTGAATATACCATGGACTGCCAAAAGAACCAACAGATCTGTCCTAGAAGAAGTGCGACCAGAGTGCTCCTTGGAAGCTAGGATGGCTAGACTGTATCTGACATGTTTTGGACATGTAGTTGGGAGAGACCGATACCTGGAGAAGGACATCATGTTTGGGAAATAGCGAGTCAACAAAAAAAGGAAAACTCTTGACTAGCTTGATTGATACAGTGGCTGCAACAGTGGGCTTAACCATAAATAAGATCATGTGCCTAGCACAGAATCGGGGGAGTGTTTCGTTCTGTTGTACATAGGGTCACTATGAGTTGGATCTGACTCAATGGCCCCTAACAACAATAACAATAACAATTTTCCTATTCATGCCACAGTACAGAACTGTTTAAGCAAAATTCAATATTTCCACCTATTACTTCATCTTCTTAATATCAGTTAGTCTCCTTTCCGGTGCTTTCCCCTATGGAGGGAGGTAACAGAGAGCCCTGTCCTGAAGTCCAGCATGCCTTGTCCTCCTGCTCAGACCCTCTTCTAGACCTGCTTCCCAGTTGTGAACCTTAAGCTACCTTCACCCTCTCTTGGGGACAGTCTCTTGCTTCCTGGATCCCATTTCCTCTGTCTCATTTCATTCCCTCTTTTAAAAAAGGTGCAAGGCAAGTAATTTTTGTAACTTTGCATGTCTAAAGATAGCTTTTTATTCTACTTGCACACTCCTTGAAGGTTTGGCTCAATATAGAATCCTAAGTAAAAATCAATTCCCCTCAGAATTTCGAGGGTACTGCTTTGTGTCCTCGTGGTAAAGCCAGCTGTTGAGAAGTCTGAGGGCATTCTGTCTTCTGATCCTGATATGTGAACTCTTTTTCACTGGGGAAGCCTGTGATCTCTTTCTTCCTGGAGTTCTGAATTCTAACGATGATGCCCCATAGCGTATTAGTCAGGCTGCTGCATTGCTGTGACCGAATGCCTCAGAAAAGGAACTTAAGGGAACAATGATTAACTTTATCTCATGGTTTCAGAAGCTTCAGTCCATCATGCCAGAGAAGGCGTCAGAAATCAGAGGAGTCCACATCATGGTGGCCAGAAAACAGAGGAAGGAGAGTACAGGAAGGGGCCAGGGTGAGATATAGTCCCAAGGACCTACTTCCTCCAAAGGCCCTGCTCCCTACCTTTCACCACCTCCCAGTAATGCCATCATGTTATGAATCCACCAAGGGATTAATCCATTGGTTACGTCTCAGCCCTCATGATCTAATTGACTCTGGAAATGCCCTCACAGACACATCCAAGGTGTGCTTTACTAATCACTTAGGTGTTTTTTAATCCAGTTGTGTTGATAGTCAACATTAACTGTTACACATGGTGTGAGTCTTTTTGCACTAATTGTCCTGGGTACTCAGTGGCCCTTTCAACCTGCAAATATAGCATCTCCAGTTCTGGAGATTTAAAGAATTCTTTCTTTGATATTTTGTTCTCAAAGGAAAGAAAACTTTCTGAGCATCTACTGTTTGGATTTTGGAACTTTTGAGCTGATCTCAACTTCTCTTATCTTTTCTCTCCTATCATTCATCTCTGACATTTTATTTTATTTTGTGGGATATTTACTCACTTAAAAATACTTATACACTAAAATTTTTACTTCTATACTTTTAATTTCAGAGAGTTATTTCTTGGTCTTTGCTCGTTTCTTTTTTTAGTTTTTTTCTTTCTGTTGTTGTTGGGTTTTTGTGGTTGCTGTTGTTGTTATTGCTGTTTGCTTGAAATTTGTTGTTGTTAATTTTCTTTTAGACAGAATCTCATAGCCCAGGTTATGGAACTCACTATGCCGCCCAGGCTGGCTTTGAACTCCGGCCTCTGCCCTCTGAATGCTAAGACTATAGGTGTGCACCTACAATGGATTCAGGCAGAACCTGTCTCTGAGATGCGAGAGGGCATTCCTATGGTTCTGTCTCTTGCATTTCTTTCCATTTATTTTGCTTTCATCTGTTTATTTTCTCTTTCTGCTTCTTATGATAGAAACTTGTCTCACACACCTGACAGTGGCTACCAGTTCACATTGGAATGAAGTGCTCATGTGCATGCATGTCTGAGCACACGTGTGTGTGCACACAGGGACCTGATTGGAACATGTGTTGAGCAGGAACACCGTCCTATTCATAGGACAGTAATGAATTCGATGATTGTTATTTCTCAGAATTTATACCAGACTTGCACACATGCACATTATCACGCCATATCGCAACCTTATCTCTTGCCAGCTGCTTGCTTATAATTTTAGTCTAACAGAAGCTACAGGGTCATGAACATTTCCTTATAAGTGAGTTGTTGTTGTTAGGTGCCTGACCCATAGCAACCCTATGGACAACAGACGAAACACTATTAACAGGTTAAACAGCTGCTGAAGCCCAGGGTAGGGATAGTAATATTCCCCTAAAGATGTGCATGCTGCAGCCGCACCACCCTGGTGTCCAATCCTGTCAGATGTTGCACACTAAACAGGGTCAGGTCTGGTTAGTCCTTGGATGAGAGCCTGAGAACACCAGGTGCTGTAGGTTTGGGAGAGGTCCTAGCAGCCCACTCCTGAAACAATCAGCCATCGAAAACCCTATGAATTGCAGAGAAGCACTGACATAGTGCTGGGCATAGCACAGTGTTGGGCAGTATTTTGTTCTGTTGTACAGAGGGTCACTATGAGTCTGACCCAAGTCAATGGCATCTAACAACAACTACAACAACAAAAATGAGCATATTCTAATCCCCAGAATTTGTGACCTCATATGTTACGTGGCAGAGGAGAATTAAGGTTGTAGATGAGCCCATCCTTCATTAGGGACGTTTTCTGTGGGCCAATGTACTAATCATGAAGCTAACCATTCCAAAAGTGGAATCAGGATGCAGAACAGAGTGGAAGGATGTGAAGTGGCAGCAAATCCCGAGGGAGGCAGTGTGGAAGGATTCACCTGGCTTCTGCTAGCTTGGAAGTTGCAGGAAGGCAGTCCTGAGTCAGGAATGTGGGCAGCCTCTGGAAGGTGGAAAGGCGGGAAAGCCCTTCTCCCCTGGACCATCCAGAGGGAATGCAGCCCTGCTGACACCCTGAGTGTGGCTTGGTGGGGCTCCTGTAGGGCCTCTGACCTTTAGAATTGCAAGACGATGAGTCCATGCTCATCGTGACCGAGATTGTCACAGCAGCTACAGAAAACATACGTGTACGGGGTGGGGCTCTGCCAATCTTGTTGTTGTTGTTAGGTACCATCAAGTCATGTCCGACTCATAGCGACCCTCATAGGGTTTTCGATGGCAGATTTTTTCGGGATTGCCTTGGGAGTGGGTTGCCACGTCCTTCTCCCCTGCCAATCTTACTGCTAAGGAATTAAAAAGCAGAGGAGCCAGGAATGTGGGGCATCGCCCTGCCACTGGACTCGCTCCGGCCGGGAGCAGGAATCAGCAGCCAAAGACCCATCTTCTGGTGAGGGGGAGCTGGGCACCCAGGAGCCGCACCACCCGGAAAGGAGGCTTATGCCCACGGCTGCTCTGAGAAGCCTTGAGAAACGCAGGCTCAGAGGCTTCTGCCCAGGGCGGCTCCTTGCTTCTTTTCTTCCCAATGAAGACTCCGAGTGCTCTGCTCCAACAGCTCTTTATTTCTTCCTTGTCTGTCCCGGTAGATGGAATGGACCCAGACTGCTCCATTTACCGCCCTTATATACTCTTCTGGGGCTTGCCGGGGACCAATCAGAGGCAGTCACCCCATATGTGTTTCAGCCAATCAGAGGGGATATTCAAATTTGGTTTTGTAAAAGTAGCCAATCAGGGGTGGTTCCAGAACAGTCCAATCAGGAGCTGTTCTGGGGTTTGGAAACAGCCAATCGGTGTCGAGGGGCCGGAGGCAAGGGAATAGATGCCAGAGCTATCTTGAGGAGCTCGAGGACCCTGAGTTCCCAGATATGGGGCAAAGGTAACTGCCTGGGGAACAAGCCTGAGTCCTCCAAAGGAGCCTAGATAGGCCCCAGGGCGAACTGCCTCTCTAGGTAGTGCCCTACGAGGAAAATGTCCTCGAGACCTGAGGTAGGGGAGGAACAAGAGGCCTGTGGATGCCAGCCAACCGCACAGCTAGAGCCGCAGCACCTGCTCTGTCCACCTGGGAATCTGCTGCCTTCTCACCAGCCCGAAGGACGCTGGCTGGGAGAGCAATCGGGGATGCCAGTTCTGATCCTGGACACACCTGCCTGCTTTCACCGATCGTGTTTCCATGGCTTGTCCCAGGCCTGACAGCTCTGCAGGAAAATAGCAAAGAGTCTTTAGAATCGACGTGTGTGCAGGTTCCTTATGTAGTTGTTTCTATTAGCTTGAGTGGAGGCGAGCCCCCGGATGGAGGCCCCTCTCCAACATGGCCAGGATTTGGACGAGGAGACAGAGTTCACAGGCTTTTCCATCTTGACTCCTGCTTGTGAGTGATGATATATATAATATATATATATATACACACACACATCTGGAGCCATACCATTGTGACATCTGATCCCATCAGATCTCAGAAGCTAAGCAGGGTCAGGCTTGGTTAGTACTTGGATGGGGGACCGCCAGGGAACACCAGGTGCTGTAGGCTTGGGAGAAGGAGCCAGCAACCCACTCTCAAAGTACAGCCAGCCATTGAAAACCCTATGAATAGCAGAGAAGCACTGACAATAGTGTTTTCTTGTTGTACCTAGGGTCACTGTGAGTCAGACACCGACTTGACAGCACGAACAACGACAAGTATATATATAATATATATATTCTTATATATATTCTTATATATATATATTCTTATATATATGTATGTATATATATATATATATATATATATATATATATATATATATATATGTATGTATATGTGTGTGTGTGTGTATATATATATTATTGTTGCTAGGTGCTGTCGAGTCGTGTCCGACTCATAGCGACCCTCATAGGGTTTTCAATGGCAGATTGTTATTTTCGGGATTGCCTTGGGAGTGGATTGCCACATCCTTCTCCCATTTTTGCGGTACTGGGAATCGAACTTGAGACCTCAGAGACTGCAGAGCGGCGCTCTACTAACTGAGCTAAATCCCAGCCCCCATATATGTGTGTGTGTGTGTGTGTGTGTGTGTGTGTGTGTGTGTATTTGTTGTTGTTGCTGTTGTCGTTAGATGCTGTTGAGGAGGGTGCAACTCATAGCGATACTGTGTACAACAGAATGAAACACTGTCCAACACTCTGCCCTGCACGTGGTCTTTTTATGTTTGAGCCCAATGTTGCAGTCACTGTTTCTTCTTATTTTGAGTCAAGCTACATCAGCAAATGGAGGTCCCAGGGGCTTTACTCCACTCTCATCATTAAGGTAGACTCCACTTTGAGGAGGCAACTCTTCCCCAGTCATCTTTTTAATTCCTTCCAGCCTGGGGGGTGCTCATTTTCTGGCATTATATTTGACAGTGCTTCTCTGTTATTTAATAGGTTTTCAGTGGCTAATTGTTTTGAGAGTAGACTGCCAGATCCTTCTTCCTAGTCTAAGTCTGGAAACTCAGCTGAAACCTGTCCAGCATGGGTGGCCCTACTGGTATCTGAAATATCAGTAATGTAGTTTTCAGCATCACAGCAACATGCAAGCCCCCACAGCATGACAAGCTGACAGACATATGGGGGGTATATAGGGAACTGGGGTTTAGCTCAGTGGGTAGACTGCTGCTCTGTGCTCTCTGAAGCCCTGAGTTTGATCCCCAGCACCACAAAAGTGGGAGTAGGATCTGGCAGCCCACTGACAATCCTGAAAAAAATCAGCCACTGAAAACTCTACAGATAGCAGAGAAGAACTGACATACTGCTAGCATGGCACAGTGTCGGGGAGTGTTTCATTCTGTTATACATAGGGTCACTATAAGTTGGACCCAACTTGATGGCATCTAACAATAACAACAACATACACACACACACACACACACACACATATATGTATGTGTGTACATATATTTGTATATATATGTGTATATATATGTATCTTTTTAAAATTTCATTTTTAAATTATAAAAGCCAAATAGCTATAAGCAATTTGTATAATTCTTAGAAATACAAAGTTTAAGTAAGTGAATACTGTGAACTTGTTACTCAATTATAAAAAAGCATTAGCAATAGAAATTGAAGACCGCTATGTATTTTTCTAATAACCCATCTTCCTAATCCCCCATACCCAACATTTACCATTTGTTCCCATTTTGCACTTTTTTCTTAAGTATTTCATATTATGAAATAGTATTTCATATTATGAAACAGTATTTCATATGGAATGAAATAGTATTTCATTCATATTCATATGAAATAGTATTTCATAGTATTTCATATTATGAAATAGAACACATTGGAAAAAATGCGCAGAAAAGTTTATTCCAAAGTGAGTTCCCACGTGGCCACCGTCCAGGCCAACAGAAATATTGCCAGCACCCAGAATCCCCTTTGATCGCCTGTCTCTCTTCTGTGAACTTCCTAGTACCACTTTTTGAGTGTTCATTTTTTCTTTTTAAGGAGTGACCTGTACAAACATAGGTAAAGAAGGATAGGCATCTTAGTCACTTAATGTTTTGTAAATATTTTTCCTACTCTGCGTCTTGTCTTTTCCTCTCTTAATGGTACCCTTTAGGAAAAAAGGTTTAATTTAAATGTAGTCATATTTATCCACTTTCCCCTTTATGGTTGGTCGACCTTTGAACTTCCATGTGGGATAAGTTCTTTTTGCCTGAATGGCATCTTTTAGTATTTCTATAAGCAGCTATGAACTCATTCACTTAGTTTCTGTTTATTTGACTATGTTTCCATTTCACATTATTCTTTTCACTAGCTGGCTATTATGTTCTTTTCATTGTCTTCTGACTTCCATTGTTTCAATTCAGAAGTCAGCTTTAAGTATAATTATTACTACTTTGAAGGTATTTTCTTTGGTTAGCCCCTTCAGGCTGCATTCATGATATTCTTTTGGCCTTTTTTTTGTTGTTGTTTTTTCTTTTCTTTTCTTTTCTTTTTCTTTTTTGAGCATTGTTTACTATAATATGATTTGATATAGAAATGGTGTATGTTCATACACACATATATATTACATGTACTTTTTAATACAGATGGCTTAGAGTTGCTGAACTTAAGTATGTGGTTTAATATTATTTATTAGTTTCGTTAAGTTCTCAGCCATCCTCTCTCTAAATGTCATCTCTACTTCCTTTTCATTCCTCTCTCCTGGGATCCCTAAATATGTATTAGATTTTCTTATTATCTTTGTCTCGTCTCTCTTCTGTATATCCTTTTGTTTTGTTTCTCCATACCTCAGACTTTTTTTCCCCATTAGTCCATAAGTTCAATAATTATCTTTTCTTATTTATTTACCTATTTGTCTATTTATTTATTGAGAGAGGATCTTGCTATGTAGCCCAGGCTGGCCTCAAACTTGTGATCCTCCTGCCTTGGCCTCTTGTGTGCTGGGATTACAGGCATGGACCACTATCTCCTGTTAGTTAATCTATTATTAAACACATCCATTGAGTTTTAAAAGTAGACTTTTGTAATTTTCAGCTCTGGAATACTCCTTTGTTTATAGTTTCAATTCTCTGCCTAAATCCTCGGTGTTGTCTTTTGTCATCCTAAGCATATGTTGGTAGATAATTTAAAGCCTGTGTTCTATGCTCCAATTTCTGGAGTCCCTGTAGTCTGTATCTAGTGCCTAATTTTTCCTCTGAGCTGGTTTCCTTTTCTCTTTGCATGCCCGTTATTTCTTTGTGCTGAACATTATTTTTTGAGAAATTGTTTGCTAAAGCAATTTGAGGACTAGGATAATATCACCTCCCTCCAGAGAGGACTTATGTTTGCTTCTGCTATGAATCTGTGGGTGCAAACACCTGGAGCTCCCTTAATCCATTTTCAGAAATTGAGAGCTTGAAACTGAATTGTAGTTTCCTTGAGAGGAGTCTGGTGCTCAGTTGGCTTCTACATGCACCTTTCAGTAATTCCAACCCCGAAGGAAGGGGGTTCACCAGGCCACCCTGGCTTGTCTCTGTAACGATGAGCCCTAGACTCCAATCAAGCCCGGCAACAGGCCGCCAGCTTTGCAATCACCAACTCTAGAATCCACTTCTACCCTGCAGAGAAACTGGCTCCAGCTGCTGGAATCACCTCTCCAGGCCTCTGATCCCTCCCTCCTAGGTCTTTTCCTAGTTATTTATCAAGATTTTGCTAGTTTGTAACAAGAGCTACCAATGCCTTCAAGGCAGGACTTTTTTTTTTTTTTTTTAATTTTTGTCTTCAGCTGGAAGGTTGTTTTCCATTGCTAAATTGTCCTTAATCAGGAGCCAAAGTCCTTTTAAGACTTTCAGCTGAGGGACTTTGACCACCAGCATTTATTCTTTAACACTTAATATCAGACATTGCCCTATAGGTTAAATTACATTGAGAGGGAGAGAGGAAGAGAGAGAGAGAGAAAGAGAGAGGGAGAGAGAGACAGAGAGAGAGAGACAGAGAGAGAGAAAGAGAGAGGGAGAGAGAGACAGAGAGAGAGACAGAGAGGGAGAGAGAGACAGAGAGAGAGACAGAGAGAGAGACAGAGAGAGAGAGAGGGAGAGAGAGATAGGTGGCAGAGAGAAGAAAGAATTCAGTATACTGGCAGGAAATTTGGGGTAACTCTGGACCACAGCCAAGCTCCAGTTGAAGATCTTTGGTTCAGAGATCAACTCAGGTATGAAATTTTGTTCTTTTGTGTGTGTGTGTGTATATACACACACACACACACACACACACATATATGTTGTTGTTGTTGTTGTTGTTGTTAGGTGCCGTCGAGTCGTGTCCGACTCATAGTGACCCTCATGGGGTTTTCAATGGCTGACTGTTTCAGGATTGCCTTGGGAGTGGGTTGCCATGTCCTTCTCCCATTTTTGTGGTGCTGGGAATCGAACTCGGGACCTCAGAGACTGCAGAGCAGTGCTCTACCAACTGAGCTAAATCCCAGCCCATATCCCAGCCCATATATATATATATATATATATATATATATAAAATTTTCTTCAAACTATTGCTCCTATTGGGGCCTTTCAAAAGAAATCATGCCCATGTGACTGTATTTCTCTGGAAGTTAGAAAAATGTATTTAAATCTGTTCTAAAAGAGAAATAAACATCAAGCCTTAAAACACACTTTAGATTTAGATTTCCAAACTCAGACATATGGAAAATAACTGAAAATATTTTTGTGAGCTAAAAGAAGCTCTTCCAAGCTCTCTTTCATTACCTGACTCACTCATTAAAAATGTGCCATTTGTCAGGCAGAGTGGGTGGCTCATGCCTGTAATTCAGTGATTCAGGAGACCGAGGCAGGACGGTCTTGAGTTCAAGGCCAGAGACAGCCTGCATGACGTAGTGAGACCCTGTCTCAAAATAAAAAATCAAAAGGGACCGGGGGTGCAGTTCAGTGGTGAAGCACTTGCAAAGTTATGTGCAAGGCCCTGGGTTCAACCCCCAAGGACTAGGAAGGAAAAAAATGCGTCATTGGCCTTTAACTGTTTCCTATGCTAGGGATCCAAATATTTGGAATGTGTACTTCCTAACCGCAGAGAATTTATAATCAAGTTAAAACCAGACAGGTGAAAGCCATCTGAACTGATAAATATGCATGCAGCTCTGTAATGAAATGTACATATATTATAAAGCCCAAATCACCTAATAGCAAGAAAGAATACTTATGAATTATTCTGCCTCACTGATTGTTTATTTATCATGAACCCTCATGTCAGTTCATAGTTGTTGACTACATTTGGCTTCCTCTGAGAAATTCAAAAGTACTCGCATAGTCTAACCAGTTCCACTTATTAATAACCAGTAGGTCCTATGACCTGACAGTAGCATAAAATAATAGGCAAAAGAACAGACACAGAAGTCAGGCTGGCTGGGTATGAAGCCTGGATTGGCTCTCTACCAGTTGGATGACCTTGGTTAAGTCATTTGACCTTCTGAGCCCTCTGTTTACTCTCCTATAAAATAAGGGTAACAACGCCTATTCCATAAGAGTGTTGTGCAGAGCCGGGCGCAGTGGCGCACGCCTGTAATCCCAGCAGCTCGGGAGGCGGAGGCAGGAGGATCGCAAGTTTGAGACCAGAGGCAGTCTGCGTAACTTAGTGAGACACTGTCTCAAAAAGTAAAAAATGAGCTGAGGGTGCAGCTCAGTGGTCCAGCACTTCCAGAGCATGCAAGCGCAAGGCCCTGGGTTCAACCCCCAGTACCACAAAAAAAAAAAAAAAGAAAAAGAAAAAAGAATGCTGTGCAGAAGACATGGGCTCATACACATGAGGCACTTAGAATATGGTGTGGCATGTGGTAAAGTGCTCAGTGCAAATTCTTGCTTTTCTTAAAGGTACAATCATGGTTAAACATTGACTGGGGAATGGAAGTACTGGATAAATAGGAAAATATTTGTGAGTTATTACCAACAACAGACACATCAAGAAGGAAAGAAGAAAATCCATTCTATTCTCAGCCAAGAGACAGTTAAGACAAACACCCTTTCTGCCCCCACTCAATTATAAGGTGCAGAAAAGCAGTTTCCACGTTGTCCTTCCAAGCATCCTTTTGATTTTTCTTATACTCAGGCCTGAAAGGTCAGCCAGTGGCATTTCTTACCAAAGGTGATTTTATGGAAAGAATCTGTACTTTCTCAGTGTGCAGGGAGTTGGGCCTTTGAAGAGGATCCAGTTATGTCTGTGCCATCGAAAGTGTCACCAGCTCCATCCTCTCCTCTTCTGACCCAAATCAGGGCATTGATCTCTGGCCTGAGTGTCACTGTGGTGATTGAGCACACTTATTAAATACCCTGGGAACACATTTGTACAGAGCCATCTTTACCAATCACTGCCCAGTTGAGCATCCTGTCATATTAAAATGCAAACTCATCTCAGATGGACACCAAAAGCCAGGAACAGTGGTGCATACCAGTAATCCCAGTAACTCAAAAGGCAGAGGCAGGAGGATCACAAGTTCAAGGACGGAGGCAGCCTGTGTAACTTAGACCCTGACTCAAAATTAAAAACTAAAAAATGGGCTGGGGGTTTGGCCCAGTGGTAGAGAGCTTGCAAAGCATGTGTGAGGCCCTGGGTTCAACCCCTAAGTATGGCAATAAATAATTAAAATAAAATAAATACCAAAAACATACTTGGCCAAATAATAAGTCCCATTCACTGGACGACTTTTCTTCCACTTGGTGTTTCCTTTAGTGTTGATGTTCCTGAAGGTTCTATCCTCAGTCTTCTTTCTCGGCTCCCATTTTCTTCCTAGCCAATAGCTCCCACCCTAAGGATTTCACTTCCCACGCATTTGGATCTTTGGCTCAGAACTGTCTCCTAATCTCCACCTCTGTCGCTCCAACTACCCCCAGCATCTCTCATCTGGCCAGTCCGTGAGCTCTCAGCCCACCATGCTTTTCCTCCCAAACTACAGATCCTTCTGAGTGCCCTCATCTCTTATTTACTCAGTCACTCAAGTCAGAAGCACTTGTGTTGACCTCTCCCCATCATCCTATCCCCACTCTTAGTGGCCTAGCTCTTCGTTTCGCACTTGGAGTCTTATAATAACCACCAGTGCTTGCTTAGTCTCCAGCTTTAAAACTTCCCCCTGTAAAGGGAGCCAGCGCAGGCACATGATTACGTCACCCTTCTGCTTACGTTCTCAATGAACCTCTCAGTCAATAGTGCCAATGTTTTCAAACTGTAGTGTGCTTAAGAATCTCCTGGGACGTAAGTATGGGGGTTCCTGGGCCTCATCCACAAAGACTAATTCAGTCGATCTGGGATGGGACTCAAGATCAACAATTTTAATACACATGTCACATTTCTCTGGGGTGGATGGTGAGTGGACCACATTCTCAGAAGCACAGCACCACAGGGTAATTTGGTCCCCTAGGGGCATCATGCCTGTGCATTATTTTCTGGCATGTATCCACCTTTCTAATCTCTTCTGTGTCTATTCTCCACTTCCTGTCCTAAAGTCCAGCATTCAAAGGCACAGAGTAGAATAGTATTAGGTTAGGAACCCAGGAATGCCTAGAGTTTGGCCTGCTGTTCATTCATTTTCATTTTAAGGACCAAGTTGAAGGAACTCTACTCACTCCCAGGCTAAAATAGGCAAAATTAAGGAAAGTATCATTTATGAATAGCTCAGACTATGCCCAAGGCCTTTGAGTTCTCAAAAAATTGAAATTTTCACAATGGCTCAGCAGAGGATGATGGACAGGAAGCAAGACACCTCACCTGGGTCAACAGGTGAGATATAAGGCCCATCCTGAATTCATTTGCCCAGTGGGTGAGCCCAGCTGCCCCAGCTCCAGGGATCAGATCCTGCCCTCACCCAAGGGAGGAGAGGTGAGAGTATACAATGGCCAAGTGCAGCTAAGGAGAGGCACCTAGAAGGTGTAGTTAGTGCACAGAGCACAATGCTTAAGAGAAGTACCATCCTGAAGTCTACTTTCTCCTCCCTCACTTTGCGAAGATCTTGGAAGGGAGTGTTGGGAGAAGCCTGGACGCCTGGGAGGAGGCAGAGGTTCCCTCCTCAGCACTTGTTGCTCCTTGGTTGCTGGAGGAGCAATGGCGTCAGAGCTACCCATGGACAGAGCCCACACTCCGTGCCATCCCAGAACCTCTGGAATACAAGAAAGAAGACATAGTAGACAAAAATTATTCTTTGCAAAGTGATAAATTTTGATTCAGGAATAAGACCAGGAAATATGAATTACATCTTTCAGAGAATATAAATGAACATTTAAAAAGCCCAAATAGAACTGTTTCTCTGGGTAGGATATCCTGTTCAGTTTAATAAGATCCCCAGGACTTCTAATCAGGGAGTATAAAGCACCTTGGGTCTTCACTTATAAAGAACAGAAATTTGTTTTTTCATAGTTCTAGAGACTGGCAGTCCAAGACCAAAGCACCAGCAGGTACAATGTCTGGCAGGGGCCTTTTCTCTGATTCCAAGGCGGCCATCTGAGCATCACTGGGGAGGAACACTACGTTTCCATATGGCATAAGGAGGAAGGGCAAAAAGAGAATGACCTCGCTCCATCAAGTGCCTTTACAAGGACACTTCATCCCACTTACAACAAATTATGGATAACACTGCAAAGAATGGGAATACCAGAGCACTTAGCTGTACTCATGAGGAACCTGCACATGGACCAGGAGGCAGTCATCAAACAGAACAAGGAAATACTGCCTGCTTTAAAGTCAGAAAAGGTGTGTGTCAGGGCTGTATCCTTTCACTGTACTCCTTCAATCTCTATGCTGAGCAAATAATCTGAGAACCTGGACTTTTTGAAGAGGAACCTGGCATGGTTGGAGGGAGATTTATTAACAACCTGGGTTATGCAGATGACACAACTCTGCTTGCAGAAAGTGAAGAGGATTTGAAACATTTACTGTTAAAGATCAAGCAACACAACCTTCAGTGTGGATTGCACCTCAACATCAACAAAACAAAAATCCTTGCAATTTCATGATAAATGGAGAAAAGATTGAGGTTGTCCAAGATTTTGCTTTACTTGGTTCTATAAGCGACACTGATGGAAGCAGCAGTCAAGAAATCAAAAGATGCATTGCATTGGGAAAAGCTGTTGCAAAAGACCTCCTTAAAGTGTTGAAAAGTAAAGATGTCGCCTTGAAGATGAAGGTGTGCTTGACTCATGCTATGGTATTTTCAGTTGCATCATGTGGTTATAAAAGCTGAATATTGAATAAGGGAGACGAGAAGAATTGATGCTTTTGAATTATGGTGCTAGAGATGAGTACTGAATATACCATGGACTGCCAAAAGAACCAATAGATCTGTCCTAGAAGAAATGTATCCAGAGTGCAAGGATGGCTAGTCTGCATCTTATACATTTTGGACATGTTGTTAGGAAGGATTAGGCCCTGGAGAAGGACCTCGTGTTTGGGACAGTGGCAGGACAATGAAAAAAGGAAGACCCTTGACTAGGTGGACTGGCACAGAGGCTGCAACAGTGGGATTACATATAAAAAGAAAGATTGTATGCCTGGCACAGAATGCAGGAGTGTTTCATTCTATTGTACATAGGGTTGTTGTGAGTCAGACCCAACTCCACAGCACCTAAACACAACAGCAATCCTACTCACACCCAGAGACCAGGGTGATTAGGCAGTGCCACAAAGGGGAACAGAGGGCTCTGTGTGAAGGACCCAGCTTCACTAGCCCAAGGGCTATGACACCCAGGAGGGCAGAAAGGAGGAAACCTTACCTTGGCGCTTGGTCAGAGCCGCTGCAGATGGAGGAAGCTGGAGAGGGGGTGAGAAGGTGCCCACATGTCTGGTGGGAACCTTTGGTCCCAGGTGGCCAGTGGCCTCTCCATCTGGGAGCAGGGCCTGTGTGGAGCCCACCTGGGCCACAGGGCCTCCAGGGCTGGGGTGCGCCTCTGTTGCTCAGGTCGTCACGTCCTGGTGTCACGGACAGAGGTTCTGTGGGGAACCCTTTCCCAGGGGAAATAATTTGAACAGCTTGGAACTGGGTGCCTCTCCATGTATGCTGGGATCCATCCAGTTCCCAAAAGGACAGCCACCCGCCCTCCACCCCCTCTCTAGCCCGACAGGGGTCAGGGCTGGATGCCCTTCCGGGGCAGGTGCTGCCTGCCCAGTGACTCTGTGGAGGTGTCCCTGCGAGGGGAGCCTGGAGCTCCAGGGGTAGGGGAGAGGGACAAGCTACCTACCATGTCTGTTCTCCCAGATCCAAGCATCCCCTCTGTCTGCTCACAGCCCCAGGCCTGCATCAGAGGAAGAGGCTGCAGGGCAGGAGCCTGGGGAGCACAAGGTGGTGGGGCTGCTTCCTTGTGGGAAGGCGGAGGGCCTCTCACTCCAGCTGTCTGCGCGCCTGGATTCAGGCTGCCTCTCCCTGGCCTTGACCCTCAGTTCCAGAGACTGCACGGTCCCCACAGCTCCCCCTGTACCCAGCCTTTGCAAATGGTCCTTTTGCCAAACTCTCCTCAGTGCCCGGTTTGAGGTGCCGTTTCCATCCGGGGCCACAACTAATAACCCGGGGAGCCTCCTCCTGGATTCTCACGGACATTGTGGCTCCAGTCCCTCCTGGGAGGTTGGGCTTCATCAGACTGGACCACAGTCATGTTCCCCCCTCCCTGATTGTGACCCTGGGCAACTCCCATCTCCTAAGCCTCACATTTACTGCCTAAAAATGAAGGCAGTCATGGTACCTACTGCACCATTTGTTTTGCAGGTTAAGTGAGGCACAGGTGCCGGATGCTGGCAAAAATCTGGCTCAGGGAACTTGACCTGTGGCTGCTGGCAGGGGCGCATCATGCAGGCAGGCTTCAGCATAGCCTAGGCCTTGCTAAATGGGTGGGTGTTCATCATTAACACAGCTCAGGCAGCCGCAGGGAACCAGCCCAACCCACACTGTGCAATTATGGATCCAGAGGGCTCGTTGCTTTCCCTGATATACCTCAGCTATGGGGCCCCTGACCCCAACCCCAGCACCCCACTCCTCTTCCCCAAAGTCAGGACTAGAGGCTTTCAGTTTGTATTTCTTAAACCGTGTCCTCAGGTGTGTGATGATAGCCCAGCTGTTATTTCGTGCTAGGTGGACGGACTTCCCTCTCCGTGATCCAAGTCAGGCTGAAGTGGGAACTCCAGACCTTGGCAATACAAATCATCATCATTACCCCAGTGCTGTGGTCTCCCCTCCTGCTTAGACCCTGCCTTTCTGTTTTTGCTTTTAAACCTTAGGCAATGGTCCTAACTATAAACATCCCTGTTTTCTTCAGACAGGGGCTCTCCCAGTGCTGAGCCTGAGATCAGCTCAGGCTCCAAGGTGGGCTCCACAGGTCCGAGCCCCGGAGGACCACCGTCTGCACCACACTCGGAGGTCAGGGCCCCAAGTGCCTCTGCCAGGCTGGAGGACGCTCGGCACAACGTGGACCCTAAGTAAAACCAGAGTGGGAAGGAGGGCATGTGACTTTTGCCGGTCAGCAGAGGAGGACTCCGCCCCCGCAGCAGGGCTGACCATTTCCCAATTCTGCCCCCGGAGTCCAGGAGTCGCCATGAATTGGTGACAGGGTCTCCATCCTGGAGGCTGACTGGGGACGGCTCCCAGCTCAGGGACAGGACTGGGAATCAGCAGCCCTGGTAAACACCTCCAAGGGGCCAGCCGGCCCTCAGGTGAATCTCGGGTTTCCTGAAGGCAGAAAGGTCTCTCCGTGAGAATCAGCAGAGGCTTCTGGAAGGGCAGAGGAGCTAAGCAGAGAAGCGGTGCGCAGGCGCGTGGGGACAGAGGCGGGAGGGAAGCACGCTGGCGAGGACAAGGACACAGAGATCCGAGGCTGGCCCGCAGGGCCCCAGGCAGCCACCTGTCCTCATCCTGAGTCGGCTTCCGTTCAGACGGCCTGCAGGTGGCACCCCGGCCCCCAGGAAGTCATCTCCTGAGGCCGACGATGAACAGGACGCGCTTGGCGCCCCGGAGGCCCGGCAGGCAAGGCCATGGGGGTTACTCATTCTTCCCTGGCTTGCTCCCCGGAACCGGACACAGGGCGGGGCTGGAGGCGGTGAGGAGCCGGAGCGGCCCCGCCCAGGTCTGCAGGAGCGATGTCACCGCCGGGAGGGAACGCTTTGTCTCCGCTGTCCTTGGTGCTGATGCCCTTGAGGAGCCTCCGGTTCCTCCTGCTGGGTTTGGTTTCCAAGGGAAACAGAGCGGCAGTGTCATCGCTCTGCTGAGTGAGGTGATGCCCCAGGATACCATGAGTACCTCCGGGAGAGACAGCAGAGAAGAACAAGCCCTTCACGCGATTGTCCTGCAGGGCATGTCCGCCTAGCCAGCTTCCACTTTCTCTCAAGTTTCGGGGGTTCAAGTCTGTGTCCCCAGGTCGATTTAGGTTGCAGGGGAGGTACAACTCTCTCCCATGTTCTCAGGCTCTTTACTGTTTAGCAGGTGTCTGGTGCCTGGTTGTTCTTGTTGTTAGGTACCATCGAGTTGGTATCCGACTCATAGTGACCCTACATACAACAGGCAAAACACTATTGTCAGTGCTTCTCTTCTGTTCATAGGGTTTTCAATGGTTGATTGTTTTTTGCGAGTGGGTTGCCAGGTCCTTCTCCCAAGCTTACAGCACCTGGTGTTCCCAGGTGGTCTCCCATCCAAGTAATAACCAGGCCTGACCCTGCTTAGCTTCTGTGATCTGACTGGATTGGATGCCACAGGGCTACAGCTGCAGGCATGGTGCCTGGTAGGTGTGTGATAATTACTTACTGAGTGAATCCATGAGTGACGGCTGGCCTGTGATAAAACGAAGTAATTTGAAGTCCTCTCAATAAATCCAGGGAAGAACACAGGAGCCCTTGAGTTCTGGCTTCCTTAAGTTTGTCCTACCTGCTAAAGTCACACCATGGCAGCTGTGAGCTATTGTAGATACATTGTTGTTGAATGTGTCAAAAATAAACATTAATAATAAACGTAAACGGCACATTTGAGAATGGTCACAGCCAAACTGATTGGCAGCCACTGAACTTTCTAGAATGGGCTGTGGGTTGCTTAGCAGGATGTCGGCCATTTGACAAGCTTGGAGTGAGCTGTCTTCTAGATTTAGTTCCTGTAGAGCTGTTGAGATCATGGAGCCAGTCTGCTCAGTCTGAGTCCAAATCCTAGCCCTGCCCTTTGGAAGCTGTGTGCACCCATGCTGGACACCTGATCTGTCTGAAGCTCAGTGTTCTTGTCCATAAAGTGAGATGATAATACAGCAGGGCGTGGTGGTACATGTCTGTAATCCCAGCAGCTTGGGAGGCGGAGGCAGGAGGATCACAAGTTCAAGACCAGAGGAAGTCTGTGTAACTTAGCGAGACCCTGTCTCTAAAAGTAAAGAAAAAAAAGGGGGGCTGGGGCTGCAGCTCACTGGTCCAGCACTTGCATAGCATGCAAGCATGAGGCCCTGGGTTCAACCCCCAGTACTGAAAAAAAAAAGTGAGATGATAATAGTCTGTCTCATGGGGTGCACTATGAGTATTAAGTGAATCAGTTTTTGTGTAATGCTAAAAGGAGCCTACACATAGTAAGGCCTACACATCCCACACATATCACCATTCTCGTATCACTTATCCCAGGACACATTTTCCCATTTTGTAGTCTCTGCAATGTAGAGGCTTTTTCTCTTTCTTCTTGATGCATAGAATGACGCTGTGCCCTATAATAGATTGTGCTTTAGGTCACTGAAATCCGTTATGATGGGTCCTTTCTTCAGCATAAGGTATGGCAGATAACAAGGGCTCCGTGCAGTCTGGGAGGAAGAAATCCTCTCCCTCCTCCATGAGACCTAGGCCTAGGTCAGTCTTGGCCTTTCATTCTGCAAGTTCCATGGCAGCCTGACCATGAATGCGGGTTTGGCTGGGATCAGAATGGAAGCACAGCCTACCAAACAGCCCTGACGTCCTAGGGGACCATCCTGTTTCCTTAGCCACTGGGCCAGCGTAGGTACGTAGATTGCCGCATTTTCCATCATTCTGGCAGTCAGAGAGTTTGGTGTGTGTGCTAGTCAGGGTTCTCCAGGGAAACAGGAGAAATCGGATGTGCAGCTACAGAGAGATTGGCTTGAAGAACTGGCTCACGCGATTCTGGAAGCTGGCAAGTCCAGCACCTGCCTGTCGGGCCAGCAGCTGGAGGCCCAGCAGGGAGCGGACGTTGCAGTTCAAATCGAAGACTGCCTGCCCCTCAGGCGAGGCCAGACTTTTGTTCTATTTGGGTCTTCACGTGGTTGGATGAGGCCCCCCTACACTAGGGAGGACGCTATGCTTTATTCAGAGTCTAGTGATTTAAATGTTACCCTCATCTGAAAGACACCTTTACAGAAAATTCCAGAACGATGTTTGACCACACATTTGGGCGCCATGGTCCAACCAAGATGACTCACTAAACTAGCCATCACAGTGGCTCCTGGGGAAGATTCCTAGAGCGAAGTTGTTGTATTTGCTGAAGACCCACCTTGCCTAGGGGAGCCGACCTCCTCAGGGCCTGTGAAGTCCTGGGGGGTAGCTAAACCCAGGACCACCACCTCCCATTCCCTACCACAAGAGCCCTGCACCACAGAGCAGTGCTTTCAGTTTTTAGATGAAGAAACACAACACAGAGCTTAAAGGACTCATTAGTGGATAAGTATGGGAGCCTACATTCTGCACCATTCAAATCAAGGTCTCTCTTATGCTTTGGAAAGATAACAATAATTACAGTTGTTTTATTATTACTGTTACTCTTTTATTACTATTTTATTTATTTAATTACTGTTACTGTTTTATTATTAAACGCCTGCTACTATGTTTCAGGCACTGTTCTAAGCATATTACAAATATTCCCTAGCATGGGGAAGGCAGATGTGATACATGAGTCGGTCCTTTGAAGGTGTGAAGTGCCTAGTGCAGACCCTCCCAGGGAGCTCCCAGCTAGGACTGGTTTAGCTCAGTTGGTAGAGTGCTGCTCTGCGCTCTCTGAGGCCCTGGGTTTGATCCCCAGCATGGCAAAAATAGGAGGACCTGGCAACTCATTTCCAAAATAATCAGCCATTGAAAACCCTATGAATAGCAGAGAAGCACAGACATAGAGCTGGGCATGGCACAGTGTCAGGAAGTGTCTTCTGTTGTACATCGGGTTGCTATGAGTTGGAAGTGACCCGACAACATCTGGCGATAACAATGAGGACTGCTTGCCCTGGGTGGACGTGCCTGCACTGTATGGCTCACACCTCCCCTGTGCGCATTGGTATTGTTGTTGGGTGCCGTCAAGTCAGGCCCCTCACAGGGTTTTCGATGGCTGATTGTTTTCGGGATTGCTTCGGGAGAGGATTGAAACATCCTTCTCCCATTTTTTGGCAGTGCTGGGGATGGAACCCTGGTCCTCAGACACTGTGGAGCAGCGCTCTACCAGCTGAGCTGCAGCGCCGCCCATCTGTGCACAGAGCCTTCTAACTGCTTCTGAGGTTAGCACCTGGCTTCCTTTGGTTCGTGTTCAATGAGCAGAGGAGGAAGGAGATGGGAACCAGGTTGCCGGGGGGCTCTCCCAGGCCATTGTCCTGCATTCCTGATTTGTGCTTTCTCTCCATTGCCAGTGGCTGAGGTTCAGCCCTTCTGTCCTTGTGCCCTAAGGAGGGAAATGTGGGTCTTGTTAGCGGGATGGCTGTGTATTTGTCTCTGAACGTTTGCTCAAGGACCAGGGTCCTGATGGGACAGGGAGCGGTGAGGGCCTCCTCCTGAACCCAACATGCCTGAGACAGAATATCAGACAAAGTTTCCCTGTCCTTTGTGTCAGGTCGAAGCTAGGTGTTGACAGTGTCACCAAAAAGAAAGAATTGCCACCTTGATGGCCAGGCCAGGGAGCAGATGAAGCCTCCAGTTCACCCGGAGTACACAGGTTACCCTTTGGGACAAGGGAGCAACAGCAGTTCTGAGGGCACAGGGCTGGAGGAGGGGCGGCTTGATCTGGGAAATGGAGGATAAGCAGGATTTTAAGAAGGTGGAGAGAAGGGACGAGAGGTGACAGGGAAGCCAGGGGAAGTCAAGTGCTCTGGAGCAGGTCCTCCGCCGCGGTGCCACATCCTTTGGCCTCGAGCCTCTGATGATCCCTTCACGGTGGCGCTGCTTCCGCTCCCTCCTCCCCAGCAGACACAGGCTCACACCATGCCACCACGGGGACGTAGCGTGAGAAATGTGTCATTAGGCCATTTCATCATTTTGCAAATATCACGGTGGACAAGCTAAGACGGCTATAATGGCACTGTTGTTAGGTGCCATCGAATGTGTCTGACTCATAGAGACCTCCATAGGGTTTTCAATGGCTGGTTGTTTGGGATTGCTTCAGGAGCAGATTACCGCATTCTTCTCCTGTTTCTTTGTGGTGCTGGGGCTGGAACCCGGGTCCTCAGAGAGTGCAGAGCCCTGTTCTACCAACTGAGCTAAACCCCAGCCCACGACGTCACTAGGTGACATAATCTTACAGGGCCATTGCCTCCGTGGCATGTGCCCTGCTCCTGGCATCTGGCCAGGCCTGTCCTTCCCCCCAGCATCCGGGGCTCCTCCCATCTTCCTGGCTTTTGCACAGGCTGTCCCCGGGGCGAGGGCACTTCCCCTCCTTTCCTTTGCCTAACTCATTTCTGCTCATCCTTCGGAGCTCGCACCCAGGGCCATTTCCTGGAGGAAGCGGTCAGCACCGCTCAGCCCAGGCTAGTTCTTATTCTGTCCTTCGTTCCCTGTCTTCAGAGTGCACCTCAAAATGCTAACTCGAGCCTGGCTGCGGAATGACTTTTTAGATGCCTCCCCAGCCCCGCAATGAGAACTTCGGGCCATCTGCTGTCACTGCTGTCTAAGAATGTGCACTGCGCTCTCTGGGCCGCCAGAGAACCCTCCAGGGCCCCAACTCCTCTCTGCTGGCCCTCAAAATCACAGATCTGGGCATTGCCATTTCTGTCTTGAAAATGTTGGGTGGCCTGCATGGTCCACTGCTCCTCTTGTCAATCTTTTCCACTTGGCTGAAGGGGGCCCGAAGGAGGTCGTGCAAAGCAGCTGGTGTCAAACATGAGGCTTTTCTCAAGTTTCACACTTGGTTTTATAAATTCATGTGACATTTCCGTCCCAGTCTGTAATGTCCACTTGCTAAAAAAATAAAAATTGTATGTCCCTGCAAAACTCCGCAAGGAAAACCTGTGTTCCCGGCATCGCCTCCCAGCCTGTGCAACTTAGCGAGACTGTCTCAAAATAAAAATAAGGAACGGGGCCATGGATGCAGCCTAGTGGCAAAGCACTTGGAAAGTACGTGTGAGGCCCTGGGTTCAGCCCCCCAATACTGCAAAGAAAAAAATGTTACAGGAAACCTCGTTCTATTTGAATTTCAGATAAACAAAGAAAAACAACAACATAGGGTAAGTTTGTCCCAAACAGTGCCTGGGACATACTTATGTTATAAAATTATTTATTATTTATCTGAAACTTGCATGAAACAGGAGTCTCACATCTATATATGCTAAGTGTGGAAATTGTTAGATGCCGTCAGGTCAGTGCCCAACTCATAGCAACCCTATGTACAACAGATGAAACAGTATTGTTAGTGCTTCTCTGCTATTCATAGGGTTTTCAATGGCTGGTTGTTTTTTTGAGGAGTGGGTTGCTGGCTCCTTCTCTCAAGCCTACAGCACTTGGTATTCCCAGGCGGTCTCCTGTCCAAGTACCAACCAGGCCTAACCTTGCTTGGCTTCTGAGATCTGATGGGATCAGACACCACAGTGGTACGGCTGCAGGCAAAATATGGAAGCTAGCATCCCTCTTAATGCACTGCCACCCAGGACTGGACTTGGGACTGTCCTTGGAAGGTGCCCCAGTCAGCCGGGGGTAATGTAATGGATTACCATAAACCAAGTGGCTTAAACAACCCATGCTTATTTCTCACAGTTCCAGAGTCTGGGAAGCCCGAGGTCAAGGTGCCAGCAGATGTTGTATGGGGGAAAGGTCCACTTCCTAGTTTGCAGATGGCCGTTTTCTTGTATCCATACAGAGTGGAGAGAGGGATGGATCTTCTACCTTCTATCTCTTCTTTTTAAAATGGCATTAATCCCTCTGTGAGGACACTGTGTCACTTAACACGGATCACCTCCCAAAGGCCCCGCCTCTGAACGCCATCATTGTAGTGATTATAGTTTCAACCTGTGATTTGGGGGGGAATGTGGACATTCAGTTCACAGCAGAAAGCAAATTCAAATGACTAGTATGCAAAGGGAGAAGGAGGAGGAGGACAGGGAAGAGAAAAATCAACTAAGTACAAATTATAGGGAAAGAAACGCTAGAACGAAGCCAGGTGGAGCGGCTAGAGGGTGGGCAGTAGGGGCTACAGCCAGCAGCCTCCCTCGTGTGGCCGCTGTCTTCCTGGTACATCATGGGGCAGAGTGGGGAAGGACCTGAGGGTGTGGGAGGTGGGTATCTAGAGAGCCAATCCCATGCCAGGTGCAGTGGCGCATGCCTGTAATCCCAGTACTTGGGAGGCTGGGGCAGGAGGATGGATGTGAGCTGGGGGCCAACCTGAGCTACACAGTGAAACCTTGTCTCAAAACAACAACAAAAACAACAAACAACAACAACAACAACAACAACAAAAAAACCCCTCAAACATCATGTTCAAATGCACTGTCTGAGAAGGAACCTGTTTTGGACACATAGGACCAGGGTCTCTCTGCAGAGCCTGCTCTGCAATCAGGTTATAGCAGCGGCCTGCTGAGTGTGTGCACCTGCCAGGCTTGCAATCGTCTGGGGCTGAGGTCACTGTTTTCTTCTGTGGCCATGGTAAATAATTTCCTGGGGCCTATTCTGCTGTGAATTAATTTATGATAGCCTTCTGTGGTGGCTGCGTTCCACGTGTTTCCCTCGTGTTTGGAGAGTGTATCCATCTCTGCTAAGGAGCTGTCTGGTTCTTGAGTGAATGGTTCCGCTCACTGCCCACATGTGGAGAGGGATCATCACGGGTCCCATTGCCATGAAGCCTGAGCCCCACCTCCACTCTTGACCTCACAAACCAAAGGACAGGGAGGCCTCTTTACTCTTCTAGAAAGGACTCTCATCTGTCCTGTGTCGGGGTCATAGGGGAGCCGTTAGTCAAGGTGCACATGGAATGTGTGTGATGTGTGACTGGCTTTGGTCTCTAATTGTTGTTGTTAGGTACCATGGAGTCGGGTCCAACTCATAGTGACCCTCTTAGGGTCTTCAGTGGCTGATGGTTTGGGGATTGTTTGCAGGAGTGAGTTGCCAGGTTCTTCTCCCATTTTTGAGGTGCTGAGGATCAAACGCAGAGCCTTGGAGAGCACAGAGCAGGCACTCCACCAGCTGAGCCAAACCCCAGCCCTTGGTTTGTAATGCTGTTGTTGTTAGGTGCCATCCAGTTGTGTCTGACTCATAGCAACTGTTATAGGGCTTTCAGTGGCTGATTGCTTGGGAATTTCCTCAGGAGTGGATTGCCACGTCCTTCTCCCATTTTTGTGGTGCTGGGAATCGTACTTGGGACCTCAGAGACTGCAGAGCAGGGCTCTACCAACTGAGCTAAATCCCAACCCCCCTTGGTCTATAATAGCTGCTGTAAAACCCTGAGAAGGGCCCTGGCATAACCCTGGGTGAGTGCAGCATAAGCGAGCGGAAAGCCAGGTATGCTGTGAAGGAGGAAGTGAAGGAAGAAGCCCACTAGGAGGGAAGAGGGCAGGGGCTCCCCAGTCAGGGCGATGTCTGCGACAAGCACAAGGCTGTCAGAGAGGGGAACCTGTCTGACCACCTTGGCCTGAGGAGTTCTTGGGAAGCCAGTCATCAGTGGGGGAGGCTGACATGGTGAAGGAAGGGAGAGGCAGGAGGGACCAAGGAAGAGGTAGAGCTGGGGGTGGGGACATCTTCATTAGTGGATTTCTAACAGGAGGCAAACCTGTGGGAGAGGAGGAGAGAGACTCTGCACTCTGTGCACGCGGCCCTGAGGTAAAGAGGACAGAGTCATATATACAGAGCTCTGACAGTCCAAGACCCTTCCCACGAGGCTCAGTGAGTGCTCTGACATCCATCCCAGCAGGTTACTCTTGCTAGTCTATAGCAGAGGAGGAGACTTGAAGGTCAAATCTGGGTCTGTCAGACTGAAGAGACGTTTCCCTTTCCAAGATGGAGGAACACGCCAAGTGCAGAGGAAATTGCTTCCCCCTGGGCACTTGGGCGGTGTTGGAAGATAAGGGTGATGTGCTGAGGCGAGCGTGGGATATTCCTGTTCCACACGTGGTTTTCTACGTATAACTCCACTGGAAAATGAGTGAGCAAGGCAGGGGTGATTGCAACTAACTCAAAGGTCAGTGAGGAAAAAGGGAGCTGCAGAAGGCTGAATTAATGATCGCCGTGGATCTTGCAGGAGGGTGTGCGTCTCAGTGTCTGTGTTGTAGGTGTGGGAGTGCAAACATTGCCATCTGTTAGACACTTCTGTGAAGCCTGAATGAATTTTTTGCTACAGAAAACTTAAGCACAAGGCAGGCCGGGTAGTGCATGTCTGTAAGTCCCAGCAACTCAGGAGGTAGAGGCAGGAGGATTTCAAGTTCGAGGCCAGAGGAAGCCCATGCAATTTAGTGAGACCCTGTCTCAAGATAAAAAAGTAAAAAATGGGCTAGGGGTGCAGCTCAGTGGTAGTGCGCTTGCAAAGTCTGTGCAAGACCCGGGGTTTAGACCCGGTACTGAAAAACAAACAAACATACACAAACAAATAAATAACAAAAAACAAACAACACCACATACCATTTACATTTAAACCCTCCATGTGTCTATCTCCAGCCATAAACTTCTAGGAATAGTAAAAATAAGTTAAGGGGGATGAGATGGAATTGGGGGAAGTAAAGCAGGAATCAAATTTTATCCTATTGATAATCAAACTTCTCTGCTCAGGATTACTTTCTTAAAATTTCCTCCCCAAGAACTTCTATTGAAAAGGAGCCAGGCATTTCATTTGATACATTTTTCTGCCCACCAGCTCTTTCCTAGGATTTAACTGTCTTTTCTCTGGTCGAAATGGAAATGCAGATCTGTAAGGAGAATATGGAAATTCACTCTTTTAAGCTAGCTACATGTCAGGCTTCACAATAGCAACCAAGAGGTGACAGGGAGTTTAAAGGAACGCTTCAAAAATGAAAATAAGGCATTTACATGGGCAGTGGAAATCAAAAGGAATTGCAAAGCTACCAGGTAAAAAGAACTAATTAGGAGAAAAAGTCAGAGGAGCCTAGGTGATGTAACACGCAGGAAGAAAGAAACCCTAGGCCGTATTCAGAGGAAAGGGGAGCAGGTGTCCAGTGGAGCCCGGGGAGTCAAGATGAGTCTCGGGTGCAGGCTGCCTGGGACTTGGGTGTGCTTAGGAAGGGGCAGTGGAGTCACAGTGGGAACTTTGCAGGTGGCACTGTGCTGGGGTAGGCAGAGCCTCTTTGGATCCCACAGCCCTAAGACCGTTGGGTGTCTTCACTGAGCATTCTTCCAATGGTTCCCTGCTCAGTGTCTCCTCAGATCACAAGGGCCCTACAAGTAGCAGTTGCACTGGTTGCTGCCTGGGAGGCTCTTCGCAGCTTCATGTCTCAGAAGGTGCTAGAAGGCAGTGGTTCCCCTGCAGACTCATCCTCCCCTTCAGCAGATGCATTGCAGATGGGAGCTCCCGCAGGGTCATGCTTAGCCTGCCTCTGTCCTTGCTCTGTCTTCTCCTAGGACAATCTTACCTGGGGTTGCAGCTGTAAGCCCCGCTTACATGCCTATGTTGTTCGATATATTGAAGTATCTACTTTATTATTTACTTATCTATTTGTTTATTTATTTAAGACAGAGTCTCTACTAGGTTGCATGGGCTGCCTTGGCCTCAACCCTGTGATCCTCCTGCCTCCAGCTCCCCAGTAGCTGGATGACAGGTGTTCACCATGGGTCTGGCCAAAAGCCTCCTTCTGAGTGTTCTCAAATGCAAGCATGCAAATTCCGCAGGTTGGTCTAAAATCAAATTCTTACTCATTTCCTCCCACCCCCAAATTAGACTCTATTCATAGGGGCTGGGATTTAGCTCAGTTGGTAGAGCGCTGCACTGCAGTCTCTGAGGTCCTGAGTTCAATTCCCAGCACCGCAAAAATGGGAGAAGGACCTGGCAATCCACTCCCAAGGCAATCCCGAAACAGTCAGCCATTGAAAACCCTATGAGGGTCGCTATGAGTTGGATACCGACTCAACGGCACACAACAACAACAGCAAGTGCAGCTAAGCTCCATGGTCACCAAGCCTGTGTCCCTTGGTGTCCTTCCTAACACCCTCCTGCACCCTGGAGAGGGAGTTATTTTTCTTATGCTTTCTGAAATCCACTGACCTCTGTGCAGCCCCACTACCTTCATGGTCCAGGTTACCATCCTTCTTGCCCTTGCCAACCCATTTTCTATGCTCAACTACAGTAATTATTGTAAAACTGTGAAAACTGTGCTGTTGCTCTTAACGTGACCATCAACATCTGTATAGTGCTCTGGCAGCCCTCTGAGCCCAGGCCACCCTCCAGCCTCTACTGGCCTTTTCCCTTCTGCCCCACCCTGCACTCTAGCATTTGCCTATCCGGTGCATCAACTTCCTCAGCAAGTTGAGACTTTCTCCAAGCCACCCCTGCGCTGGGAGGCCCTCTCCATGGATCACCTCCACTCACCCATCAGACCGCAGCTTAAACGCCCCTCTTCCAGCTCAGTGAAGACCACTGTTCTGTAGTCTTTGCACGTTTATTGCTGCAGGTGTGTGTGTGTGTGTGTGTGTGTGTGTGTGTGTGTACTGGCCAAAGGTAAGCTTGTCAGCAGCAGTGGGAGACACAGCCCAGTGCTGCCATCTGGAACCTGAGGATTTCCCCACTAGGAACCTCCGTGCAGGTAAAGTAGGGTCCTTGGCTTTGTCATTGTTTTTGTTAGGTGCCTTTGGCTGGAGTCTGACTCATAGCCACCCTCATAGGATTTTCAATGGTTGAGTGTTTCAGGATTGCTTCAGGAGGGCTTTGTCACATCCTTCTCCTGGTGTTGTTTTTTTTTTTTTTTTTTTGTGGTGAGTGGTGCTAGGGATCAAACCCAGGTCCTCAGAAAGTATGGAGCAGCACTCTTACCAATTGAGCTAAACTGCAGCCCCAGGCTCAGTCCTAGAAAAGAATTTCAGGACAAGTCAGAGTGAAACTAAGTGAGTTTATTAAGTAGAGATAAGGGGCAGTAGATGCTGTAGATTTAAGCATGTGCATTCAGAGATAAAAGAGACACTTAAAAGAATAATAGTACACTTCCAAGACATATATGTGGGCTTCTCAACGGGGAGAATTGCATTTGAGTATCTTAACAATAGCTATATAAATGCTGTTTAAGTTACATTGCTCCAAGAATGTCATTTACAACCCAATTTAAAGTTTAAGCAAATTGCCAAGCATAAAAACAAAACCGCAGCGAGATGGTTTACCTATCCTTCTTTACTTTAAAGAACTTCCTATTTTGTAAATGAGGTTTTTAGGTTTAGAGATTGCTGCTGGGAAGACGCTGGGGACAGGTCTGAGAAGGGGGCGGGGAGCGCAGGAGGCGGAGCCTGAGTCTGGGAGGCGGCAGCAACTCCTCCTCCGCAGAACCCAAAGGGCAGCGCCTGCCTGGTGCAGCGGGCGCCTTGGTTGTTCGTGTTTTGGCCTATAAAAGGTTTTATACCTGACACAGAAATTACAACAGAGAGTGTAGACTAGTTTTATTAAAACGGAATACACCTTCCAGACATGAAGGCAGCCAGCAGTAAAGAGCTACTGTTGCACACAGCTGAGGTCAAATGCGATTTCTGTAGGGAAGCTTGAACCTTCAGGGAGAGGAAAGAAGCCTTTCACTCCTGGAGTCTGTGCTGGGAGTGGGTCGGTGGATTCCCAGTACCTTCAAAGGACTGGGCTCAGAGGCGGCCACTTCAAAAAGCTGGCAATGTAGGCAGCTACTGGTCTTGATAAGGGAGCAGAATCCACTGAACATCGTCCGGTGCAGTTGCTGGGGGTGGTGTTTATTTCACACAAATCTTTATCACCCTTCCTGGCTGAATGCAGGAGTGAGTTTTAACCCTCCTCTTCCTTGCACCCATGCTATTTGCAGGGGTATCATCTACTAGGGAGGCACTAGCCGCCAGATCAAAGCCTTGGCCTCAGAGGAGCCTTACATTGATCTCAGGTGGCTGGGAAGCAAATGGCTGAGAAATAAATAGATGGCTTTAGAGGCCTCTTTTATTGACTTTCTTTCAGCCTACTGTACCCCCATCAGGGGAGAGAAGAGTGCAGTAAGATAGAAACTTTTGGTATACTTTTATGTAAGGAAGTTCTCTTTAATAGCGTGAGACCTTAAGGTGACCCTGGAGGTGCATCGCTAGGGTTTAAGATAAAAAAGGGGTGCCATTAAGATGAATGTGTCAAGATGGCCAAAGGAGTTCTTACAAAGAAGTTGTTTGGGCATATGCTGATTACAAGCACCGTTTGCAGATGGAAAGTAAAGTGACATCATGTTTTGACCTTAAGCACAGCTACTGTAACATTTTCCTTTGAAATATCTCCCTAGAATAATGTCTCTGTGGGAGAAGGACATGGCAGTCCACTCCCAAAGCAATCCCGAAACAATGTAGCCATGGAAAACCCTATGAGGGTCGCTATGAGTCAGATGAGACTGGAGGGCACCTAACAACTACAACTGTAACATTTTCCTTTGAGGCATCTCCCCAGAATAATGTCCACGCAGGCCGAGCTCACAGCAATGCTCCCTTTGCGTTGGGTTGAACTCCTTGATTCTCAGCTGAACAGGCGTAAACCAGATTGCAGGGTGAGGCTCTGTTCTTTCCCCAGTCCCCTTGCTTTTCCTTGTCTTCCTAGCCTGCCTCAAGCTGCCACGGTGTGTACGTCTCTGCCTCATTCCCGTCTCCTCAGTGGATCGCTTCTGTTCGGGGCTGAAATTCCATCCTGGTCCACGCGTCCTACCCCAACTTGGGCACTGATGGTGACTCAGTGCCAGGTGTGAGTGAAGACTGGACTCCGGGGCCCTGAAGACCCCTCTTCTGTGTGCCAGGAGTTTCAAGTTGGGAAATGCTGCGTCTCACTGGTCGCCTGCAGGCTCATGGGTAGGGAGGGCTGGGTTGGGGGAGGCCCCGGGGCAGCCAGCTCAGGTCAGGTCAGCCAGTCTCTCTCTACAAACAGCTGCTATTCCTGTTTCCAAGGCAGCGTGCAAATGTCTGGGGAACTGTGTTCCGGAAGAGGGACACCTGGGCCTGTTGGTGCCTATGTGTTAGCAGAGAGGAGCTCAGTAAAAACCTTCCTGGGCTCAGACTAACTCTCCCCAGACTGTGGCCTCCGGCCCTCTGAGGGTGCCCAGGACTCGTGTCCTGGTCAGAGCAGATCCCCAGAGAGTCCAGTGAAGACCATGACAGTGCACTTGGGAGGTGGCTGCTGCACAGCAGGTAGAGGTTTTGCCTGGCGTCGGCCTTGTCTTTCGACGCACCGTTGAAGTGTATAAATCATTAATACTGATGGGGGGGGTGTCATTGATTTTGTAGACAAAACCTGTGTGCAGCGTCGGTCCTTTCAATAATTTTTCATGGCTCTCATCACATATTTTTACCTGGTTTTTCCCTCTAGTGACGAACGAAATAGACATTTGCCTTTATGTATAAAAGAGATGGTGATTTAAACAAAAACAAAACAATCAATGAGATGCATGAGAGAAATCCCCGTGGAGCCCTCCATGGAGCTGGGCCGTGACCCCAAAGGACAGAAACAGCGCCTCTTATTCGATTTTCTTTCCCCAGGTCTTGGCAGGGTGCTCAGAACACAGAAGGGGTTTGGTAGATGTCTTCTGGTTATGCCAGTGAAAGCATTTCAAGTTAAGTCTGGTCCGGAAGGAGGTTCTGAAAATGCTTTGGGGAAAATCTAATTGTTGTTGTTGTTGTTGTTGTTGTTCCTCTTCTTCTTCTTCCTCCTCCTCCTCCTCCTCCTCCTCCTTCTTCTTCTTCTTCCCCTTCTTCCTCCTCTTCTTCCTCCTCTTCTTCCTCTTCTTCTTCTTCTTCTTCCTCCTCCTCCTCCTCCTCCTCCTCCTCTTCTTCTTCTTCTTCTTCTTCTTCTTCTTCTTCTTCTTCTTCTTCTTCTTCTTCCTCCTCCTCCTCCTCCTCCTCCTCCTCCTCCTCTTCTTCTTCTTCTTCTTCTTCTTCTTCTTCTTCTTCTTCTTCTTCTTCTTCTTCTTCCTCCTCCTCCTTCTCCTCCTCCTCCTCCTCCCCCTCCCCTCTCCCTGACCTCCTCCTCCTTCTTTTTCTTCTTCTTTTTTTTGCAGTACGTGGTGGTTGAATGCAGGGCCTGCTGTGTGCTTCTTGCAAGTGCTCTACCCCTGAGCCACACCACCAGTCCATTTTTTATTTTGTATTTTGAGTCAGGGTCTCACTAAATTACACAGGCAGCCCTGAGCTTCACGTTTGCAATCCTTCTGCCTCAGCCTCCAGAGTGGCTGGGATTACTGGCAGGACAACCCACCTGGCAGACAACCTAATTCTACATAAACTTAATTCTACTTGGAAAGAACCGGCTTCCAAGCCCTTCCACCCTGAAAAGGACTTTGTTTCCTGATCTTTTTCTTTTCTTCCCTTTCTTTCTTTCTTTCTTTCTTTCTTTCTTTCTTTCTTTCTTTCTTTCTTTCTTTTTTCTTTCCTTCCTTTCTCTTCCTCTCTCTCTCTCTCTCTCTCTCTCTCTCTCTCTCTCTCTCCTCTTTCTTTCTTCTTTCTTTCTTAAAGGAACAATCTTAGGCAGGCATGGTGGTGCCTGCCTGTAATCTCAGCACTTGAGAGGCTGAGGCAAGAAGATCATAAGTTCCAGGCCAGTCTGGCTACATAGCCAGTTAGTTCAGGGCAAGAAACAATTTTCTTTGACATGCAGAAGAGAAAGCTGACCTTGATGGGGTGTCTGGAGGAGCCCTAGGGGGACACATTTAATGAATTATGGGGCATTGGGCATGGAGAGTGGGTGGGGCAGAAGGCAGAGGGCGCCATCCAGCCACCGTCCAGCAGGTCCCTGATTGGCACTGGGAAGAAAGATCCTCAGGAAGGCTGGGCCCAGAGGGCAGCTGGTGTTCACCGAGCATCATGTAGGCCATCCCGGCTCACCAGAGGCTGTTTGGATCACACACACACACACACACACACACACACACACATACACACACACACACACACACACACACGAGGGAAGGGAATTTCCTTGTATGGGTGCACACATTAAGGGCCTTGGGAAGAGATGCTTCCTATTTGACATGGATGTGGACGGAGCTGTCAAGGCCAGCTCCCTATAGTTGGAAGGCTGCCTCCAGCTTCCTCAGTAGGCCTAGGGCAGCCTGTCCCTTAGTGGCTGCTCCTCAAGCCTGCTCCCTAGGTGTGGGTGGGAATGGGAGTGAGGGGCTCAGGCCATGGGTTGTGACCCTTGGAAGGGTCCATGGACAATCCAAACAACCTGATGCATAAGGGCCATGAACCGTATGAGGGATTTGTTCAGAGGGCCCAGAAATACCGTGGGTTTACCACTTGGAAACATCTGTGAAGAAATCTTTAAAATTATCTGTGGCATTTAGGCCTTAAAGGACAGGACTGACGCCAGCCAGACCGAGCAGCTCAGAAAGTGCTGCACGTGGTAATGACCTGGGACCCCAAGGAGAACCAAGGGCCACACGTGAGCCCTCACCATCTCAGGGGATTGCAGTGGGACTCTGGATAAAACCCTCACATCACTGACTAGGTTTGGGAAATGGAAACCCACCATGGAGGCTCCAGCCAGGTAGGGGCTGAGTTCGCCCCTCAGAGCTGCAAAGTCCCTGGTCTTTTCCGATTCTGCAGATATCCCTGCCTCGTCCACATGCCATTTTTTCTGCCAGGAATCACTCACCCCATCTCCCTGCATAACCTTTATTATAAACTATAATTCTTTTTGCTATCTCTCCCTGCTTCCCACCAAACAACAAATTCCATGGAGACAAGAGATCAGATGTCTTTGCTAGGGATGGAATGTTTGTGTCCCCACTTCCCATTCCTATGTTGAACCCTAAGCCCCTAACATGATGGTGTTAGGAGGTGGGGGCTGTGGGAGAGGATTAGGTCGGAAGGATGAGGCTCTTATAAAAGATGCCTGCTATTGTTAGGTGCCATTGAGTTGTGTGGACTCATAGTGATCCCTATTGGGTTTTCAATGGCTGATTGTTTTGGGAGTGGGTTGCCACATCCTTCTCTCATTTTTGCAGTGCTGGGTATTGAACCTGGGTCCTCAGAGAGTGTGGAGCAGGACTGTACCAAATGGAAGCTATTTGCCCCTTTTGCCCTGTGGGGACATACAGACTCTACAAGGAACCAGCCCTCCACAGGCGCTGAATCTGCTGGCACCCTGATCCCGGACATCTCGGCCTTCAGAACCATGAGCAATCAGTTGCTGTTGTTTAGACATCACCCGCTCTGAGGTGTTTTTGTTATAACCATCCAAACGGACATCACTGCTGACTCCACAGTGTCTGCTCCTGCTCCTGGAAGTATTTGTCAAATTTGCTCAAGAAGTATTTGTCAAATGCGGTGTGTGTAGGGAAAATGAAGCAACAGAGAATCAGTGACCCTTGCGATTTTTCCTTTCCTCTCCTCTTTCTTTTGCTGGGAATCAGACCCAGGGCCTCACACATGCTAAGCCTGAGCTCTACCACGGAGCTCCAGCGCCAGCCCAGCCCCCTGCTTTCCGATGCTGTTTTCAGCCTGCAGCACGAGGCAGGACAGTTGCAGCAATGTCAAGCAGAGCTCCACTGAGCCCGGAGGGAATCATCAGGATGGATGGCTGCTGGACGGATGCCCAGGTTCTCCTGCGGTGTGGGATTCTGGGGGACAGGCGCGTGGGAACAGCTGCTCCATGGGATTCCATCCTTAGACACAAAGATGTAGCGAGGGCCCCTGAAGGTGCGCGGTGTTGGCGAGGAGATTCTAGTCTGGTGCTTAATCTGAAGAGGAGGGCGGGGCCTCTGCCAATGCACTTATTGAATGGCAGTGACCTGGGGAGCTAAAGCCCCAGTGCCCGTCCAGCAGGGCGCAGTCAGATCGGTGCATGCTCTTCCCTCTTTCCCAGCTGTCTCCGTGGACCAGAGCCAGCAGCTCCTCGGTGAGGGGAACAGATGGTGGGTGAATTCCTGAATGGCCACAGCCACATACTTCTCTAGGTAACAGGGCAGTCAGAAGAGGAGACACGACTGCCTCAAAAGGTCAAATCACACTGGGCTGGCTGCTGTTTCTTCCATGAGGCTGTGTGTTTCAGAGGTGATTCAGAACGTGCCAGTGACCTTCAGGGAGTGCACGCAAAGGGATCTAAATGCAAAGACACATGCATCCCCTCCTTTCTTACTTTTATTTATTTATTTATTTATTTATTTATTTATTTTTTGCAGTACTGGGAGGTTGAACCCAGGGCCTGGCGCTTGCATGCTTTTTAAGTGCTGTACCGCTGAGCTGCGCCTTCAGCCCATTTTTTCACTTTTTGAGACAGTGTCTTGCTAAGTTACGCAGACTGCCTCTGGCCTCGAACTTGCGATCCCCCTGCCTCTGCCTCCTGAGTTGCTGGGATTACAGGAGTGGGCCACCGCACCCAGCTCCTCCTCCACTCTTATTATGAGTGACTTCAGCCCACTTTGCCCTGCCTGTCTCTGCTTACACCTCCGCCACTTGATAAAAAAATGAAGCTCCAATTGATGCTCAAATTCTCAGTCCTGCCGGGTGCAGTGGCGCACACCTGTAATCCCAGCAGCTCGGGAGGCAGAGGTGGGAGGATCGCAAGTTTGAGACCAGAGGCAGTCTGCATAACTTAGTGAGACCCTGTCTCAAAAAAAAGTAAAAAAAAAAAAAAAAAAAGGGCTGGGGGCGCAGCTCAGCGGTCCAGCACTTGTAAAGCATGCAGGCACAAGGCCCTGGGTTCAACCCCCAGTACTACAAAAAAAAAAAAAGTTCTCTGTCATTTCCCTACCCCTCAGGGGGATTTAGGATGTTCTCCTGCAGCACAGGAGCCTTGGTTATTGAATAACGGCTTCTAAGTAAATGATCCCTTAGAGAAAGAAACCGGTCAGCATTTCTATTTCCAAAGCTATTCCCTAGACATGGATTTACCACAAACAACTCCCACAGTCAAAACCCCTATGACTGGGCTCTAACAGGGTCTAAGGAGACGCCCATCCGAGCACGTGGGTGCCGGGCTTCTGGCCGGCACAGCAGATCTTCTGAGTGGGGCTGGGGTTTCCTGAAGGCCATGTTCAGGTTTTTGCTCTTTGTTAGATGTACCTGTCTAGTTCTCCTTCCCCAGACTGCAGCCCAGACCTGACAGCAAATGTGTCCGTTCAGGGATTCCCTGTCCGCCTGATCTTCTGTGTCTCCATTGGGACACTCTGACCCTGCTCAGTATTTGCTTGTGCTGTCCCCAGGCAAGGCAGGTACACACAGGGAAGCCACCCGCCACTCCAGGGCTCCCTGGCCCTGTATATATCTTTATATGTGAAGGTGTCACCCGCAGTGTCCCCAGGTGTCCTCGCCCACTGATGACCTGCTGGTATGGCAGCCCAGGCCACATGGGCTGATTTGCTTCTGTCTGGTTGCCATGGGGGGAGGGCTCTGCTCATCACCCCCCAGCTTACAATATGGCTCCCCAGGCTGCACCACAGCCCTGGAGGGCTGCTAGCCATCTGGGGAGTTTACGTGAGGGATCAATGTCCAGCTAACCAACTGGTCCTCCTGAATTTTCCATAGTGCCAATGGGTGACCAGAGCAGAAGAGATGCCCACCATCAATCCTCTATTGCCAGTGACATTTTCAACAGAAAAATTCAGTCTTCATTTGAAGAATCTTGAAATCATGGCCAACATTAACTACCACAGTCTCCTCTGCCCCTGGCCCATGGTTTGGGGATATCAATCATTTTGTGGACTGATGCCATGAATGCAGACTGCCAGTCCAGAGGCTCCCTAAAGTGGATGTTTTCAAAGTTACTCAAAGGCAGAGGGTGTTTTAAAGTCACTCATGATGTAGGTAATGTAAATTCTAAGTTGTTGTTAACATTAAAGAACAGATGAAAGTTATTTGGGGATAGAATGGAGGAGTTCGTTTACGAATCTATAGTGCTCAGCTCTCTGCATTTACTGCCATCTTGAACCACACTTTCCCGAGGGAGGCTGAGCCCTGACGGCTGGGACAGCTGCCTCTATTCAGGTCTGTCTGTCCTACCTTTGCCCATACAGCCATAGCCAATCAGTCTAGGTGTTGATACTGCTTTGTTAGACTGCCATAAACAGGAAGAGCAAGATTGCTCAAAGTGGCAAAGCGTCTGAATGAACCAGTGGCCAACTATTTCAAATGAGACAGAGAGCCTGCTGGTTAAATTCACTTTATTGGGTGAATTTTTAGCAGTGTCATGGTGTTCTTTTTCATAAGGAAATTGACAAATCCTACACAAGGAGAAAGATTTGATATAGCAGCTTAAGGAGATATCAGCAAAACCCGAGCCCAGCAGAGCAAGTGGCTTCTTCCAGAAAGCAGTTCTTTCCTGTCTAAACTCTTTTTGCAGCTCATTAGTTCTCGGGGAATCAAAACACAAGTGTAGCCCAATTATCCTGCCGGAGGAGACGGTTGCTGGTGGATGGAAGCCCGAGCTCTGCAGCACCGCACATGAATCTGGTACCACATGGAGAGATTGGGATTGCCTCATTCCCGCCAGCAAGTCCAGTGAGCAGTGTCAATGTGGGTGTCTATGCAGGATGGCGGCCCCGCCATGTTTGTTTGGGAGGTGCTTGGTGCAAGGCCTTGGCTCTCATCTGTGGTCTAGCAAACTGCGGAACCTCTCTGAACCTCTGCAGGCTTATTGGTAACAAGGAGTTGTAGAACCCTTCTCTACAGTGCTTTGAGAATCAAATGCAAGTGTCCAGAAGTGCCTGGTGCACTGCTTGGCACGTGAGAGGTACTCAGCCAATGGTACACGTGCACAGATATTTCCAGGGCTCTCTCTTAGAAAACAGTGAGCAACTTCTGGCTTTTGGTAAGTTCAGCGCAAGCAATTTAAGTTTCTGTGGTCCTCACGTCACACGAGACACACAGCCGAGATATCCTGGAAGGCAGGCCATGGGATAAGGAGTGTGAATAAAAATGCCCAGCTGCTAGAGCTGACAAGTGGGAAAGGTATTCTCCAGACAGACTGGGGCTCTTCACCTCCATCAGAGCTGACTGCTTGAGCCAGGATCTCAAAGCAGCAGAAGAAAATGGCAGAAGTGGGCTCCCTGATTGTGCAGGAGGCCAGTGGGGGTGGCATCTGAAAGGGACAGGAATAGGCAGTGAGCTTTCTGCTCTGGGCTGGGAGTAAGGTCCTGTGGCAATGGTGGTAACAGCTAACGGGAGCCCAGTTGGCGGAGAGAAAAGAGCCACTGGGAATTTACTTTCTTGAGTCTCTGGTCGTTTCTCTGTTATATAGGGATGTGCCCAGAGAAGAAGGATCTGGGAGTTAAGGCAGGACGTCAGCTCTAGAAACCTCCAAGGTCTAACAAATGTGCTATCGCTTTGGGATTTTGGAGAGGCTGGGGGCTGTGGGAATTACTGGTGACTCCGTCTGAACACCTGGCTCAGCTCTTTGTGGCCCATCAGCAATGATGCGGGCTCAGGAGCACAGTGAGGTCTGAGATCTATAGCTGCTTTGTGTGCAGGAGCAGTGACTTGGAGGTGACCCACTGAAACACTAGCCATCTGTAGGCTTTGCATTAAGCCCAGGATTATTCAAGGACTTCCAGAAAGCGATTTGAAGAACTGTTCAATCTTTAGATCGGCTGGTCACCACGATCGAGATTTCCTTGGGACATGAAGGGCGATCTCCTTGCATTTAAGTTACCATAATAGAAACCAGAAGAGGCCCATTTGCTCTGGCCTGCTGGGCGCTTTAGAATGGATTCATACTGATCCCTTCCCCTCGTAAGTCTCTACAATTTCTAGAGCTGGCGGACAAGGTGGCCCTCACTCATGAAGGCCACTGGGAGTCAGAGAACTCGAGAGAGACTCACTTGGCCAGCCTGGGGAAAACATAAACGGGGGCAGACGGGGAACAGGAGCCAGGCGGCTGTGTAGCCTGAGGCCAGCCACCCTGTGGCTTTCCATCCTTGCCTAGCTGCCTTGCTAGGTCATAACCTGCGGACACTGACCGGCTTCCCATTCTGCAATGGGGTGTGGAAATGGTTCTGCTCTAAAGCTTGGAATCTGTAGAGCTGGGGTGAGCTGGACTCCACCCAAGACTTCCTGCTGCAGCTCCGTCCACCCCGACATGCAGTCTTAGCAGCGTGCTCCCCGCTCTGGACCCCTGACTGCGTGCAGCTGGCCTCCTGCTCCCCTTTCCCTCAGCAGGGCGTGGCAGCCCAGTCCCCTTTCCCTGAAAATCCTGCTTCCCCACAAAATGATGCGTGCAACCAGGACCCAGGGCCCCTGGCCCACCGCTGCCCTGGACGTCGTTCCCACCACCAGGATGCCCTCTCCTGGGTGTGGCCAGCCCGTGAATGCAGCCCCTCACCCCAGGCCACCTTCTTCCTCTTCCCCCCAGCCCTGGGACCAGGCCTGAGATCCACAAGCTGCCCCCTGCTCTGCCTTCACCCCTGCCTCCCCGTGAATGCAGGGGAAGGCAGGCAAATGCTTCTGTCCTGGGAACCTGTAGCCTCTTCTCCAGACAGGCCAGCTCATCAGGAGCCTCTTCCTCTCAGCGCGGGCTCCACCCACCGGGCCGTTGCTGCTCCACCCTCCCGCAGAGTGGAAGGGACAGCTCCAAAGCTGCCCATCTTCAGGTTCATCTCTGCTCTTAACTCTCACCCCCTCCCAGCTCTGCCCGCAACTCCCAGGCTGGGAAGGAGCAGCCGGCCCTGCCCTCCCTTCTCCTCTGCTCTGTCTGGCACAGCCTGTCCTGCAGGAGGGACGCTTTAGTCCAGCCTGGCCTTGGCAATAAAGCTGCCTCTGTCGTCTCCCACCACTTCTGCTTCACATCCCATCATGCAGCTTGATAGTTAAGGTGTGCTGAGCCCCCAGGGCTGAGCATCTCAGCAACAGCTGGTTGTTGTTGTTGTTGTTGTTGGGTGCCGTGGAGTCAGTGTCCAACTCATAGCGACCCTCATAGGGTTCTCAATGGCTGACTGTTTTGGGATTGCCTTGGGAGTGGATTGCCAGGGCCTTCTCCCATTTTTGCAGTGTTGGGAATTGAACTCGGGACCTCAGAGACTGCAGCGTAGCGCTCTACCAACTGAGCTAAATCCCAGCCCCGTAGCAACAGCTGGGGCAGCTGCTTATTCTAAACTTTTCCTTTCTCTTCCTTTCCTTGCTGCCCTCCCTTTTCAGTGCTGACTGCTTTGTCTGGCCCTCTGAGACTCTGCCGGCCCCCACGACCACATCACAAACTCTCTGGACTGGGAAAGAAAAGTCTGACATAAGTTAGAAGCACTTTGAGGTCCTGGGGCCAAAACGTCCTACAAAAGCTGCAGCCGCTGCCTTTTTCCCTTGGGTGGGAGGCACAGGGCCCAGCGTGCCTGGGGTGAGTGGGAGGGGCCTGGCTGGTGTGCTCACAGGTCCTTGGTGGCCCGATCACTCAGATGAGATCAATTGTCCAGTAGGCCGTGGTGGACACAGCCCGGCAGATGAAGACACACGCCCTTGGTAGATAGCAACAGAGGTGCCCAGGGCCTTGCCTGCTGTGGCTCTCCATAAATGGTTGTTGGGTTCAGAGTAAAAGGACTTGCCTGTGACTTGGACAGACTCAGCCCAGGAGGGCTCTGTGGACCCAGACCCAGGCAGGAGGCTTGTGTGCCCCCAGGGCAGAGTAGTTCCTCCCAGAACCCTTGGTAGGAAAGAAGGGCGGGGTTGCAAGCCCCGGGGGCAGTAGGCAGAGACTGGACAGCGCCACCCTGTACCTGACACTATGGGAAACCCATCTTGGCCTGGCCTGCAGAGCGGATGGAGGCTGCAAGAGGACAGGAAGCACTTCCCAGGAGGCCTGGCAGGGGCTACCTGCTTGGAGGCCCTGAGCAGAGGGACATGACCAGGCCACACGGCCTCAGCAGCTCCTGGGCCCCCAAGCAACTCAGCCAGCCAGGCCCCCAGCCCCAGGCTCTGCAGCGTCTGTGTCACGAGAACTGTTGGGGGTGCTGTGGGGAGAGCACAGCCCTCAGAGTGAGCCCCTGGGCTTCAGGGACCCACTCAGCCCATCGGGCTCGTCCTCCTCCTCCTGCCCAGCCTCTGCATCCTGGCAGGCCTCAGCACAGCCCCCTAGCAGGGGCGGGCTGGGGAGGGAGGGGAGGAGCCGGCCTTCCCGCTTCATCTCTGCCAGCTCCTTGGCACAGCAGCTGGGTGTGTTGGTCTCATAGGTGTCATGGAAGGTGTTGTAGTCCACTTCATAGAAGCCCTTTTCCAAGGTGAGGACGGGTGTGAATCGGTGGCCCCAGAGCACCTCTGTATCCATGTAAGAGCTCCGTGCTTGGCAAGTCATGCCTGGGGAAACAGAAGCACCGTGCTTTAGATACCATCATTTGTTGACCCATCTATCCATGGATCCATCCGCTCACCCATCGGTAGACCCATCCATCCATCTGATCCATCCAGCTACCCATCCACTCAATATGTCCTTCAATCCATTCAGCTATCCATCCATTCAATATATCCATTCATCCATTCATCCATCTACCTACCCACTCACCCATCCACCCACCCATTCAATATATGCATCCATCCATCCATCCACTCACCCATCCATTCAATGTATCCATCCATCTATCCATCCACTCACGCATCCATCCATCCATCCACTCAGTATATGCATCTCTCTGATCCATCCAGTTACCCATCCAGCTACCCATCCACTCAATATGTCTATCAATCTACCCACCTATCCATCCATTCAATATATCCATCCATCCACCCACTCATCCACCCACCCACCCATTCAATATATCCCTCCATCTGATCTATCCACTCACCCATCCAGCCATCCACCCATTCAATATATCCATCTATCCTCCACCCACCCACCCATTCAATATATCCCTCCATCTGATCTATACACTCACCCATCCAGCCATCCACCCATTAGATATATCCATCTATCCTCCACCCACCCATCCATTCAATATATCCCTTTGTCGATCCACCCACCCACTCATCCATTCAATATACCCATCTATTGATCCACCTACCCACCCATTCATTCAATATATCCATCCATCTGATCCAACTACTCACACACCTATCCATTAAATATATTCATTCATTGATCCATCCATCCACCCACCCATTCCATCTATCCATCCATCCATCCATCCATCTATCCATCCATCCATCCAACTCTTTCATCCAGCCACTCATCCATTCACTATATCCATCCAATCATTCATCAAGCATTTTTTGAACATCTGCTTTGTGCTGAGCACATGAAGGAGTGAAGCTGCCTAAAATATACTCCTTGTCCTGGAGGAGCTCAAGATATGGCAAGGGCAGAAAATGACACACGAACAGGACCATTCTGGAGTTGGAGCAAATAGTTTCTGGAGAACTTGAAATCAAGGACACGGTTCTTGAAAACATCATTTGGGTCTGGAAGACGGAGAAGGGAGAGCAGGGAGGAAAACAGCTTGATCAAAGGCAAATTCAGAGTGAACAGTGCAGAGACGCTGACAGGCATCTGCCGCAGCCAGAGGTCTGTGCCCGCGCATGCACACACAGGAAGGGCAGCAGGCCCCCACAGCCCGGCTTCTGGGCTTGAGCACACTCCGGTGCCCGTGGTCTCTCTCGGCCAGCCCCTGCCGTGCCTGTGTTATTTTTAGGTGTTGCTTTCTCTCCAGAGAGGGAGGCAGCTTTGTGTACGGATGCGGAGCCTCTGCGCTGGGGGTCACAGGAAAGCAGCTTTCTAGTCAATCTTTTAGCCAAGGAAAGACCAGCACGTGCTCTTGGGGCAGGGAATGGGACGGCTTCTCCAGCTCGAGGAGGGGTGGCGCCCAACCCAGGCACAGGCCAAAGGCTGCTTTCCACTGCCTGTGCCCCAGGGCGTGGGCACTCCCGGGGCACCCTGCCCGCGGTGGCCAGGTGGCCTGCTCCCTGCTCTTGGGGCACGCATGCCTGGGCCAGGCCTCTCATTTGGTCCTCACCTTCCCTGCAGCCCCAGCAGAGGTGTAGACACCCAAACTGGGCGCGGAGCAGCCTGACCCCAGGCCAGGCATCGGCAGGGTCCCAGGGCCTCGGGAAAGACAGCGCTTTCCTGCTCCCAGGAGCCTTTGGGGTGTCCCCGGGCTCTGCCAGGTCTTCTTCCTGCCCTTCTTCAGGGACACAGTGGGGGCTACCCTTTAGCTAGACCCCCTGCCTGTGTCCCTGGCTGCTCATGCTTCTGTCACCTTTCCAGACACAGTGTCAGGCACTGCGTTTTACTGTGCCACTCCATTTGCCTATTTAACCCTCCCAGCAACCCCCGAGACCTACCCGATCTCCCTCACCTGCTGCCAAGCCAAGCCGCACACCTGAGCCCTGTAGGCCGCTCAAACCCAGGTCCGGCCTCCCGCCCTGCTTGGCTCCATGGGCGTGGCAACCAAAGCACTCCTGAGGCTGAGCAGAGCCCACGTGAGTGGCTGCCTTCCTTCCCCCACCTCCCCAGCCCCACTGCCCCATGGTTCCTGGACAGAGCACAGGTAGCCCAGGCCGTGGGAGGGGAGGAGGTCAAGCAGTTAGGACAAGTCGGAGTGGACCTATGGCTTTGAGGACAGGGCCCTTGGGCTGCGTGGCTCCCTGTGGCACAGCTGGTGGCTGAGAGGGCAGCTGTGGGGAACGGTAAGGCTCGGCTTTCTTACTTGGCCTTGCGTCTCTGCCCTAATCCCTCTTTCTTGATTCAGGATGGAGCTGCCCCCCTAGAAAGCAGGCCTGTGTTCTGATCCTGAGCCTGTGGCTGAGGGCAGGGTGACCTGGGAGGCCCCAGCTCAGCAGGAGGCAGCTCCCTGCATCCTGACTGTCCTCTGCCCCGGGGGCTCCCACAGCCACCACCATATGCTGCCTGGCCAGGCTCTGGCCCAGGCCCCAGAACCTGATACCACCCTGCCCAGTTCCACTGACTTGGAAAGGGGATGGCGTGTGGAGGCCCTGCCTGAGTCCCCCACCCGGGAGCCAGCTTCCGAAAGGCTCGGCAGGTGTGGAAGGCAAAGCTCGAGGCTTGTAAGAAAGGCCTGGGTGGGAACACTTAGTGTCTGCATGACTCTTTGAGGTTCAGCATCCACATCTGAAAGATGGGATGGAAGCCAGACCTACACCGTTGTTGGTAAGAAATAGAAAAAATACCTATGCATCATGCTGAGCTTGGGTGAGTTTTCTGCAAGTTGGTGTTAGGGCCTGGTCTGCTGCTCAGTCTGTTGTTGTTGTTAGGTGCTGTAGAGTTGGTATCCGACTCATACCGACCCTACACACAACAGGCGAAACACTATTGCCAGTGTTTCTCTACTGTTCATAGGGTTTTCAATGGCAGATTGATTTTTGGGAGTGGGTTGCTGGGTCCGGCTCCCAAGCCTGCAGCACCTGGTGTTCCCAGGTGGTCTCTCATCCAAGTACTAACCAGGCCCGACCCTGCTTAGCTTCCAAGATCTGATGGGATCGGATGCCACAGGGCTATGGCTGCAGGCACTGCTCAGTCTACTTGGTGAAAATAAGAGAAGGAAGGTGGAAAGAAGAAAGAAAATAAGCAAAGTGTACAGTTGGGCACAGGGCTTCCCTTCCCTGGAAGCCTAGCCCCAGGTGGAGCTGGGGTCTGTGGCTTTCTGCCATAGCTAGAGCCCCCTTAGGCCTTGGGCTCCCCAGAGCTACATCAGAGGGATCTGCCAAGACCGAGAGACACAGGAACATGGATGCCCTTGGCTCCCAGCTGCCGGTGAGAGTAGGTGGCTGAGCAGGGGGCACAAGCCTGCCCACAAAGAGGGCATCTTTTGGGGGCATATGGAGATGCAGTGGTCAGCCTGCATGCACTGTTTTCTGTAGGAAGGGGTCCCTGCTGCCCTGGGTTCCCCGGGCCATGCTGCAGGAGGTAAGATAAGGCGCAGGCTGTTCTGGAGAGGGCCTGGCTGGAGAGCCCCACCCCCAGGCTGGGGCACAGGGCTCTGGAGAAGAGGCCCCCCTAGGGGGGCTCCCCAGGCGATTAGGAAGGGCTGCACCCAGCATGCTGCACACTCTCCTCACCTGAGGATGACAGCCATGGCGTGTACAGAACCATGACGTCCTCCTCTAAAGGTCCAGCTCACCCTCCTGTCATCTCAAGTTTTCCAAAGTCATTGGATACATGCTCCAGGACAGGGGCCACTTTGGCCTGTTGGGAATGGGTGCTGGCTCTGGGGTCCCCCGGCATGATTTGAGTCCTGCCTCTCTGGATTGGTAGTGTGGGCTTATGTCTGTCTATATGCTGAATGCTATCTTCTAGGAGTGCAGAAGCACCCTGAATGAAGCAACATATGTTTAAAGCAAGACTTCAAAACTGGGTTCCGGCTCTGGTACAGGCTTGATATATTAAAATTTAGAGGGTTGGGTTTGGTTCAGGTTTAAACCTTGTGTGTAGATAGCAGAGTTTCAAACTGAACCCACACCCAAACCCTTAACCCATTCTGGTTCAAGCATTTAAAAATTGTTTTCTGAACTGATCCTCAGCTTGAACCCAGAGAAAAATTGGATTCTGGTTCAGCTTTTAATTTTTTTGGTGTGGATATCATTAGCTATTTAGAAATTGAAAAAAAAATAGAAAAAAAGTAGAAAAAATTGTCAGGTACTGTTGAGTTAGGTCAGACTCATATCAACCCTCATAGGGTTTTCAATGGCTGATTATTTTGCGATTGCTTTGGGAGTGGATTGCCATGTCCTTCTCCCATGGTGCTAGGGATCGAACCCAAGGCCTCAGAGAGCACAGAGCAGCACTCTACCAACTGAGCTACACCCCAGCCCCAATCTACACATCGGATTGAAATTTTAAACCCAAACCTGTACTGAATCCTAACCCTCTAAATTTTAACATATTGAACCCACATCTGAACTGGAATCCAATTTCTCTCAGGTTTGAAGCCTTGGTTTGAAATCCTGCCTGAAGGTGGAGGGCAGGGGTTGTCAATCAATGTTAGCTGTTTTTATTTCATCTAGGGTGTGGCACCCCTCCGATCACATTAGGGACAGGCAGTGCCAACTGTGCCACTTCGGGATCCTCACAGACTTCCACCTTCGGGAATCACAACCGCCTAAGCTCCTAAGTGTGGAATGGGGACTGTGGCGCAGGACACAAGGCTCACCTGTTGCCTCTACCATCCCTTCTAGAATGACCACGACCTCAAACTCCTCCTGGTCCAGCTGAGCCCGGGACATCTCCCAGAAAGGGCTCTTCTCGTTAATCTCGTGGGAGATGATGAGTGGGGACACCAGGAAGAGCCGGTCATCCCCCGTGTCAAAGCCCACGTTGATGTCCGTCTGGTTCAGGGGGATAAACTCCCCCTCTTTGGTCTGCCGGGACTTGATAAGCTTGGCGCGGATGGAGGCCTCCACAATGTGCGAGTTGCGCAGGTCCCCCACGCGGAACATGAGGCACAGCTTCTCGTCCCGCATGGAGATGACCGCATTGTTGGAGAACATGAGGGTCTCTGCTCTCTTCTTGGGCTGGCTGATCTTGACAAACATGCAGCCCACCATGAAGGCGTTGACGATGGAGCCCAGGATGGCCTGCACCAGGAGCAGGATGATGCCCTCGGGACACTTCTCGGTGATCACCCGGAAGCCATACCCAATGGTCGTCTCGGTCTCGATGGAGAAGAGGAAAGCGGACACGAAGCCGCTGAGGTTTTCCACGCAGGGGATCCAGTCCTGATCACCCACGTGGTCCAGATCACCACGGATGTAAGCGATGAGCCACCAAATGAAGCCGAAGAAGAGCCACGTGATGGTGTAGACCATGGTGAAGACCAGCAGGTTGAAGCGCCATTTGAGGTCCACCAGTGTGGTGAAGAGGTCACTCAGGTACCGGTAGGTCTCCTGCACGTTCCCGTGGTGCACGTTGCACTTCCCGCTCTTCTCCATGTAGCGCTGGCGGGGCTTCTTACCCTCTGCCAGCAGGCGAGTGCGGTCTGTGGCAATGGGGACGAAATCGCGCGCCTGCTTGGGGATCTTCTTAGGGTCTCGGCAGGTGACTCCAATCTCCATGTCCTGGTTCATAGCGTTCCGAGAATCGCCAGCCATAGCTGGGGCAGGCTGAGTTAAAAAAAGACATCATCATGAGTGAAGTGGGCTATGGTGATTTGCAGAGATCCCAGACTGAAGGCCACATCCATTTGGGGGCTCTCGTGGTATAGTGACTCAGTGGTATAGTGATATAGTGGTATAGTGACTCAGTCTGCAAAATCCTCAAAAGGTGGGGACCATGTACTCTTATAAAATTCATTCGTATTCCTTTTTAGTGTTGCCTGTGTCAAGTCTAGCACATAACAGACACCCAAGTTTGTTGAATGAAATAAACAGTACCTAGAGAAAAATTATACATGAAGTGTTTAAAAGACTTAGAAAGCTCTGGAAGCCATTTTAGCAATAATTGTCACAATGCTTACTATGTTCTATGCAGGGCGGGGGTTTAGCTCAGTGGGTAGAGTGCTGCCCTGTACTCTCTGAGGCCCTAGGTTTGATCCCTAGCACCACAAAAATGAGACAAGGATGTGGCAGTCCACTCTCAAAGGAATCCCAAAACAATCACCCATTGAAAACACTATGAGTAGCAGAGAAGCACTGACAAAGTGCTGGGCATGGCACAACATCAGGGAGTGTTTTGTTCTGTTGTACATAGAGTTGCTATGAGTCGGACTCAACAGCACCTAACAACAATGTGTTCCATGCATTATACGCGGATTGTCATTTATAATCACTGCAATAACCCACTGGAGTAAGAGGCTGTATTCCCCATTATATGTACTGCGTATTCTGTTGCTTTCTAATAGTCCCTCTGTCCCCATTAGATTGTAAGACCCAGAAGGGCAGAATTTTTTGTCTGTTTATTCGCTGATACATTCCAGGCACCTAGAGGATTGCCTGGCACATACTATGTGTTCAAAAGCACTTACTGAATAAAAGCCAGGATAAATAAGATAGCAGAGTCCCAAAGGGGGGAGGTGACACCCACTTCACCAAACAAGAAGGTGATAACACTGCTATTTGGATTCCTGCTCACCAGGCACAAAGCCTGTACCCTGCCCTTTATCCCTCACCATCTCCCTTCCCTGCATCTGGGCTCTTTCAGCAGCAGATAGAAAGGGAAAGGCAGCGGTGTCTGATTCACTAAATGGTCACTCCTACCATCTGCCTGGAGAGTCTGGCTGTGTGAGCACTTACGAAAATGACAAACTGCTGTGGAGATCCATCCGCGAAAACTTGATCCAGTTATTCTTTAAGGAATCGAGATGGGCAGGATGTTAATGCCCCAGCTTGATCAAGGACTATTTTGGAGGACATGACACACTGTAGCATTCAATCTACTATTTTTTCTGACATTCTGCTCAAACCTATTTAAAATGCTTTAAGACCAATGAAGTTAGGAAAGACCACCAGACTCTCTGGAATTAATGAGAATAGCTTCAATTTCTGAGCACATGAGCCAGGCATTGTGCTAAGAAATGTATATCCATTAATTCATTTAATCCTACCACACAACTATTACACAATAGTTATAACTTTCTTTCTTTTTCTCTCCTGGTCTTTGTTTTGTTTTTATTTTACGTATGCATGTGTCTATGTACGTATGTGTGTATTTGAGACGGTCTCGCTTTGCAGCCCAGGCTGGCCTGGAGCCCTCTAGCCTCCCGCCTCAGCCTCCTGAGTGCTGGGCTTTCAGGCATGCACCACCATGCCCAGCTAATCTGTCCATTTTTCGGATGAGGAAAATGAACCTCAAGTAGCATGTGGCCCTATCAGTTTTGGATCTAGGTTTATCTGGCTGTGACCTGAGGGCTTAACCACAGCCCTTGCCATACAGTGGCCTGGAGGCATCAGTGAAATACTCCCTCCAGAAAGTTCTGTGAATGCCATTCCGGGGAGCTGTCACCTTAGGGGAGCCTATCATTCATCCCTCCTTTGTCTTTATAAGTGAGCTTTCCTGAATTTGTGGGTGTGTTCCTTCCCAGGTGCAGTACCTCGCAGGCCCCACCCATTTTCTTTCTTTGCACCGACTGAGAAACACAGAGTGCTTGACCACTCTGTGACCTGGCCAGCTGCAGTTTTTCTCTTGCAGGCTGGAACCCAAACCTCAAACATTCCCAAGCACTGATAAACTTGTTTAGGTGTTGCTTGAAGCACTGAAAGATCAAACGCATTGCTGAACATGGAAAAGCTAGCCTTGGCCTTGAGCCACGTTCCTTAAGCCCCCATAAAACTCCATACTGATACCATCATGGTGGACATCTGTGGGCTGGGCCCCTTTCTCCCTGTGCCACATGAGGGTGCTGCCTCCCTCCTGGCGACAGCTCCTCTAACAAACACTCTGGACTGATCACCTGGGGGTTGAGTGCTCCCCTCTTTGAAATCCCAGCCACCCCATCTTGGCACAGTTGGGGACCATCTGTGGTGGGAACTCCCACTTTGGTTTGGCCAGAGGGAATGCCAGGAGATGGGTAGATCAATGCTGGTGAACGTTCTGCAAACTGCTGAGCCAACTGCCCCATGGGCCAGCCAAAGCCATTTCACCCATTCCTGAAGTCAGTGGACCCTGGCAGACCTTTTCCTTCACTGCCTGGTGGTTACAGAAATTTCAAGGTAATCTTTCAAATGTCACATTGGAGAGTCATCTGAAGGCTATTTGTCTCAGACACCCACTGGTCATTTCCTAGTATGCCTAGAGCCACCTGCTCCCTGCTCTATCATGTGGCAATTACAAAGATAAACAAAAGGAGGAGGAAAATGCTTGGGGTTTCTTTGCAGGATCAAAAGCAGGAATTTGCTGTGCTCCTAGGTAGGAGTCCTTGCACTGAAAACCCAACCAGAGATGCCCAAAGCTGGTGAGGTACACTGCTCACCCAAAGCCCTGTGTGCTCCTGGGGACACCAGCTATTGGAACCCATACAGGACTCTGACAAGCGTGTGGTGTGGACTCCCCTGGATGGGGCCAGCATAGGGTCACAAGGATGGGTCATGGCCAGGGCACTTGGGAAAGCATATTCTCTTGCCCTCACCTCTGGGGGCGGAAACAGCCTTGTGCTGATTTTCTGCACTGTTTCCTTTTTTATTTTTAAACATATTCTCATACATTCTTGCAGGAGAAGGCCTTGCACTGTACTAGAAACAGAAGGATATTTTCTAGGTCACCACAGGCTGGTCCGAAACCTTTTTATATCCAACATACTGGAACAGGCTGTTTACTTGTGAGTTAAGGTGGATACATGTTCTCCGTGTGTGCGAGAATCATACGCAGAGGTCGTTCCTTGTTCCACCCAGGGTAAGACTTGGATTCTAGCTCAGTGCCCAATAAACGTGCTCTGTGGTCCATAGAAAAACAACCTTAACTTTCTTTACCTTAGTTTCTATTGCTGTAGATCTCAGATAATACACTCCGCCCCTCCAAGCCCTGGGGGCCATTATGGAGCTCCATAGAAAGAGCATTTGATACAGTCAGGAGTATAAACGTATGTACAGTCACGCGCCGCATGATGGCACTTTGATCAATGACAGACTGGGTACACAATGGTGGTCCTGTTAGACTGTGACCTAGCAATATCTTTAGCCTTCTTAATTTGTGTAAATAACTCTAAGATATCTATACAACAAAATCACCCAATGATGCAATTTTGGAATGTGTCTCCTGGCATTAAGTTGTATGACTACATATATTCAGAAACTCTCTTTGAATTTAAATATAATGTTCCATTAGCATCATCACATTTATTTATTTATTATTTATTTATTTAATTTAAAAAAAACTGCCTGCAGCTGTACCACTGTGGCATCCAATCCCATCAGATCTCAGAAGCTAAGCAGGGTCGGGCTTGGCTAGTCCTTGGATGGGAGACCACCTGGGAGCACCAGGTGCTGCAGGCTTGGGAGAAGGACCTGGCAGCCAACTCCCAAAAAACAGTGAGTCATTGAAAACCTTATGAGCAGCAGAGAAGCGTGGCAGTAGTGTTTCTCCTGTTGGACACAGGGTTGCATGAGTTGGACACTGACTCAACGGCACCTAACCAAACAACAACATAATGTTCCATTAGCCTCATCACATTTATTTACTTATTTATTTAGTATTTAATTTTTAAAAATTATTATTATTATTATTTTTGAGACAGGGTCTCACCAAGTTGCACAGGCTGCCTCTGGTCTTGAACTCACAATTCTCTTGCCTCAGCCTCCCAAGTTGATAGAATTATAGGCATGTGCCACTGCACTGGGCCATTGGGTCTTTTTTTTTTTTTTTTTTTTTGCAGTACTTGTGGGTCAGACCCAGGGCCTTGCATATACTTTGCCAAGTGCTTTACCACTGGGCTGCACCCCTATCCCATTTTTTATTTTTTATCTTGAGACAAGGTCTCATTAAGTTATGCAGGCTGCCTCTGGGCTTGAACCTGTGATCCCCCTGCCTCTGCCTCCCAAGTTGCTGGATTACAGACGTGAGCCACTGTGCCAGGCCATGAGCCCCATTTTAAAGATGAGGAAAGAGAAGCAAGGAGCATCTCCATCAGGCATCTACAGTCTCAGCAGGGATTTGCAAGGCAAGCATTAAGCTGCTTGTCATGGAGCCCCTAATATCCAGATTTCCTTTGAGAGTGAGCAACATGCCCATCCTGGACCCCTTGCCCACCTGTGCTGTGTGCCCATCAAGTCAAAAAGATTTTCAGGGACAATGGGGGTGGACTTCTTTCTGCCTGCCTTCCTTCCTTCCTTTCTTTCTTATTTATTTATTTATTTTTTTATTTTTATTTTTATTTTTTTGAGACAGGGTCTCACTATATAGCCCAGGCTGGCCTGGAACTCTCTATCCTCCTACCTCCACCTCCTGAATGTTGGGAATACAGGCAGAGGCCACCACACCCAGTTGAGATGGACTTCTTTACTAGGTTTGCAAGATCCATGTTTCTAATGATGCATCCACTCAGCAAGCATTCATTGGAACCCTGCAGCCCAGCCCCTGTGCCTAGAGTTGACCATGAAGCAGTGAAGAAGGTAAACACAGACCCGGCAACCTGCCATCTATGGTCTAGCACTGCCTCCAGGAACCCAGGGCTGGCGCAGAACTCTGTGCAGGGAGAGAGGCGGGAGGAAAGGCCAGGCCTGGCTGAGGGGGTATCCCAGCTGCAGGACCAAGCATGGACTTGAGCAAATCCTATTGTCCCTCATCGCCCTATTGTTACTCTTTGTCTTTCTGCCTCCCCTGCACCCGGGGATGAGAAGATTTGCCGAGACACAATGAAATGTCTCCAGAAAGAGTTTGAAGTCCAACAAAGAGGTTTAATTCCTTTGATATAAAATTCTAGTGGAGAAAGACTCAAAAGAGGCCAAATCAAAGGCAGTTGCATTTCGGATGATGAATGAGCGAAGCTGGCTGTTTAAACGGACCTCTCTGTAGGTAGGATTCACAAAAACAGCCAGCAGAGTGCAGACAGCACTGCATCACGGGGTGGGCTGGGACACCAGGAGCCCCATGCAGCAGATTGATAGCAAGGCTTCCTGGACAGAACACTGGACTGTGAGTCTAACCTGAGACTCGGTTTCCCTAGCAGTATACCAGTTTCTATGGGACCCCAGGTGGGAACCCCTCATCCTAGCTCCCCTAAAAGCTGTGTCTGCAGAACTTTCTAAGAACTTTTCTTCCCTGTCCGTCCACACCTCAGCAGGGCTTGAGCTGGTGCCAGGTCCAGGGTGGTTCCTTTGCACCCTGTGGAGGCCTGCTTCTGGCTCCCAGGTCTCCAGTGCGCTGTCCCCAACCCTGAGACCTCCTGCTGCAGGAGTGTGTGGAGACATGGAGTCCTGGGGGCACAGGGGTGGGGTGGCAGGGAAGGCAGAGGGGAGGGGGATGGCTGGGACGCAGGAGCCCAGGGTGCACAGGGGGGTATAGGGAAATGTGAGGGTCTTGGAGGGGCCCTGAGTGCCACAGAGGCCCAGAGGCCCGCAGTGCAGGGTGGTGGGGGAGTCCAGCAGCCCTGGAGTTGGGGGGCGGAGGAGGGGGTTGGATCTGGACACAGAGGATCCCTGAGCCCGGAAATGTGACCTGGGGGGCTTTCTGCCACTGTTCCAGCACGTGGTCCCAGACAATGTCCCTACTCCCGTCCATTCTGCCCGCCAGTCCCCTGGCAGCCACCTGCTCAGAGGCCACCAAGGGGGACGCTCCAAGAGTGCACGGCCCTCCCCAACAGGACCCAGAATGGCAGCTGAGAGAGGCCAGGAAGAGGCCTCCTGGGAGGGGGGACAGAGGCAACTCCGCCTTCCAGAACTGGCTGGCTCAGGGGCCATGTGGGAGGTGACGGGCAGGGCCCAGGCCCCTCCTTTGTGGGCCCCCTTTCCTCCATGAAGGGCTTACTGAGGGACTCCCAATCCAGGCAGCGCAAACCATGCTGAAAGGCTGCTTGCTCCCAGGGGACCAGTCCTGGTTTCCCAACTTTTCAAAATTCCCAGCCTGACTTTAAACCAAGACTCTTTTCAGTGCACTCTCGGGTTTAATGGCCCAGAGAGCGGTAGTAATAAATCTTTAAAAACCCATCAGGCATTTCATTTTAAAACCTCATCATTTTGCAGCTGTTTGGTCTACCAGGTTAGCTTGGGAGCTACTGTAGAATTCCTGGCTGTGAATGGGTCATAGCCAGGAGGGAGTGGGTGTGAGCGCTCAGGGAAAGCTGACACGAGGCCTCATTCATTCACCCAGTCGGTCACTGAGTCAGAGAACCCCGGAGAACATTGCCTTATGCTGAGTCCTGCAGTAGAAGGAAACAGAAGCCCACTGTGCCCACTTTCCATTCATGGCAATCTTGTTGAAGTGCAAGTTCTGGGTCACTGGGGTCCCCAAATCTGCACTTTTTTTCCCGAGGGTCCCCCAGTGATGTCCATGCTGCCAATTCTCAGTGCACATTGAATGCCAGGGCTTCTCTACTCTGGGCACACGTTGCAATTGGCCCTGGCCCTAGGTGATTCTAGTAGGCAAAGGGGTTGGGGACCACAGGTCTATTCTCTGCCCTCCAGGAGCTCACGGGATAGTAAGGAGCTCCCAGGCCAGAGAAGGATGAAGAAACCAAGACACAGTCCCTAATTCTGCTTGGCTGGGTGGGTGAGGAAGGGTCAGGAAAACCATGGTACCAAGGGTGTCTGGAGAGGGGGTGAGGGAACAGAGCCCTAGCATTAGAACGGGGCAGAAGGGGGGCAAGCAAACAGGAATAATAGCTCAGGTCCTGAACGCCCAGTGCTTACCACTGTGCTGGGTGCTTTTTATGCCTCATATGACGGAAGACTCAAAACATCTATCAAGCCTGTCTTCTTCTTCTTGTTATTGGGTGCCTTCCACTTGACTTCGACTCAACAACCCTATGTACAACAGAACGAAACAGTCCTTGACACTGTGCCACGCCTGGCACTATGTCAATGCTTCTCTGCTATTCATAAGGTTTTCAATGGCAGATTGTTTTGGGAGTGGACTGCCAGGTCCTTCTCCCATTTTTTGCAGCACTGGGGATTGAATCCAGGGCCTCAGAGAGCACAGAACAGCACTCTACCAACTGAGCTAAACCCCAGCCCCAAGTCTATCTTGTTGTTAGCTGTTAGGTGCTATCAGTTTGGGTCTGACTCATAGTGACCCTATGTACAACAGAGGAAACACTTCCAGATGCTGTGCCATGCCAGGTACTATGTCAGTGCTTCTGCGCTATTCATAGAGTTTTTGAAAGCTGATTGTTTCAGGACTGGGCTGCCACGTCCTTCTCCCTAAGTCAGTCTTACCACCTTCGTCTTACAGTTCACAAAAGCCCAGCGATTTAGTAGCTTATATATGGGTGCACAGTGACTGAGCAACCAGACCTGGTTCCATCTGACTCCCCAGGCTTAAAGTGCAGGCGGCTGTGCCTCAGCCCTGGCAGGTTGACCAGGTTGTCTGAATCTCCAGGGGCATCAGACCTTGAGAAATCTGGCCCAGGAGGCAGCCAGACCAACAGATGTCGGGTCTGTGCTGGGAAACCAGTTTATGTTTGAGTGCAGGGTGCCTGCTGTGCCCAGGCTGCCCCCATCTCTCTGTTCCCCCTGGGGCTGATTCTCCCCCCAACCTCATGCTTTTCTCCAGAGGCCCTCGGTCACCTAACAGCTCACCTTGACTTTTCTAACTACAGCAATCCTGGCTCTCAATTGTGCCTCACTGCTCCAAGGCCATTGCAGGTCCACGTGGCCCCGGGAGCACCTGCTCTGCTGTAGAATCACTTGGACCACAAAGAGCACCTACTGATTGATTTCACCCTGACCATCTATCTCACAGGGCTGGGATTTAGCTCAGTTGGTAGAGCGCCGCTCTGCAGTCTCTGAGGTCCCAAGTTCGATTCCAAGCACCACAAAAATGGGAGAAGGACATGGTAATCCACTCCCTAGGCAATCCCGAAACAGTCAGCCATTGAACACGCTATGAGGGCTGCTATGAGTCGGATACTGACTCGACGGCACCTAACAACAACAACAATCTGTCTTACAACTGGATTGCCCTGTCATCTGGGGGGCCGGGAGTGGTTCAGCCTCCGTCAGGAGGAGGGCAAATACTTCATTACCCCTGAATTCTCATCTAGGTGGACTATGTGTGCCATGGTAACCAGAACCTGTGGTTGGTATTGAACTCTGTGTCTTACAGAGTGTGGCTAGGCACCATGGCACACACCTGTAATCCCGGTGACCTGGGGGGCTGAGGGAGGAGGATCCCAAGTTCCAGGCCAGAGGCAGCCTGCGTAACTTAGAGAGACCATGTCTCAAGATAAAAAATAAAAAGGGGCTGGGGGTGCAGCTCAGTGGTAGAGAGCTTTTAGTATGGGCGAGGGCTTGGGTTCAGCTCCTATGGAGGTGCAGCTCAGTGGTAGAGAGCTTTTCGTATGGGCGAGGGCTTGGGTTCAGCTCCTATGGAGGTGCAGCTCAGTGGTAGAGAGCTTTTCGTATGGGCGAGGGCTTGGGTTCAGCTCCTATGGAGGTGCAGCTCAGTGGTAGAGAGCTTTAGTATGGGTGAGGGCTTGGGTTCAGCTCCTATGGAGGTGCAGCTCAGTGGTAAAGAGCTTTTAGTATGGGCGAGGGCTTAGGTTCAGCTCCTATGGAGGTGCAGCTCAGTGGTAGAGAGCTTTAGTATGGGTGAGGGCTTGGGTTCAGCTCCTATGGAGGTGCAGCTCAGTGGTAGAATTG